>WEDG01008213.1:0-22047 GCA_017591395.1 Schistocephalus solidus
ATGGGCAAACATGACAAGTCTCCGAGGTCACCAATACAAACTGAAAAGAAATCACGCCAAACTTGAAGTGTGGGCCAACTTATTTTCCCAACGGGTGATTGGCGAATGGAACAAACTGCCAGCCTCAGTTGTTCAGGCAGAAAGCGATGAAATGTTTAAAAGAAGACTTGATGCATTTTTACTTGATGAACATATAATTAGTCGACAGCAAGGATTGATATACTAAAACGACTATCGCCATGTAACATTTGCTTGTTTTGCTAGCGTCTATCTGTAAATAGGGTTTTCAAAGGCTCTGCCTATCTCCCTTATATATACTGAATTATACTGAATTACAGGGGTTCCCGAGTCCACTTCTCTGATTGCAAAGGGAAGGGTAGAACATGACCTCAGTCTTTTCCGAGAATACTCATATTCGATTCTTCGAGATGGCGAATGCATTACAGTGTACAAATCATTCCGTTGAGGGAAAGCGGATGTTTCACATAAACTATCATCACCAAGGCCTCTTAAAATCATTCTTGAAAATGATGTTCAGGCTTCACGCCTCCTAGAACGGAGAACGGCTCTCCGTAGCTCACACAGGGATGTGTTTTTTTAGCCGGATTACGAACCCAAGGAAAGGTACAAAATGAGGATGCTAAGAGCAGAACTGAAGAGGAGGACTGTGCAGGGGGAAAATTGCTCCAAATAAAGGATGGGGAAATAAAAATGATAAAGAGTTCTTTCTTATGGCAGACACCGTACATAATCAAGGTGGGTTCTCGTCGAGATGGAGGACACTAAATACGATGTACCCAACTGTACAGAGCTCGAATAATAAAAAGAAGGCACTCTAGAACTTAGATGATGACCACTCATAAGAACTAAGCGTCGGCGGGATGGACACCAGTTTACCTCAAAAAAACAATGGCAGACTCTAGTATTCAATCGCGCGAAATGCGCAAAAGTCTATACGTAGGAGTTACTAGTCTTAATTGAGATGTTTGTATACCAATGCTCAGAGTCTCCTTTCGAAAGTAGATGAACTCAAAGCATTAGTATCAGACCGAACCCCCGATGTCGTTGCCATTACGGAAACGTGGCTTAAAGCCGAAATCGTAGGTAGCTAGGTTTCGGTAGATGGATACCAACTTTTTCAAAAAGACCGAGAAAATAGAAAGGGATGAGGAGTGACCGTATATGTTAGGACAGGAATCTCGGCAGTCGAACGAGCACACTCCATCTTCCTTGAATATGAATTTCTCTGGATAAAGATGAAAAAGGATCGTTCACAGAACCTACAATTCTTGACGATCTACAGACCACCGAACATTCCAAGTGCAGCTGATGAGTCCCTCCTCCATTTGCTGAAGGAAGTAGCAAGTCACCAGGAGGTGCTTATTGCTGGAGATTTCGATGCACTTTCTTGTATCCAGTCTGGCTCCAGGCACACGTAATTTGAGTGGATGACGTCTCAAGTTCGTGGTTGTTGCTAACTGGAAGAAGTATCTAGGTACGAGGCAGCAGCCCTGACCACACATGATATGGAATGTTTGTATTAGGTGACCTCGTAGCTGCCTATAACTCAAGGGAAAGATATCAAGGTTAGCTAATCGGGTTTCATAGGGTATGAGCCCTGTCCAGTCGCAGGTTTTGTTGCACGCCTTTGGACCTTTTCGAGGATATTGACATCCTTCACGGTCCTGGGTCTCCAAGCTTGGATAGCGAACTCCAATTGCTGCCACAAAAAAGTTCGAAAGACTTTGGCAAAGCAGTCTTCCTCAAAGGCAGAGTAAGCCAGCTTGACCAGGTACAGGGTTGACATCGCAGACTTGGCTACCTTTGAAAAATGCAGCGAGGGTTTAAGGGAGCTCGTGATCCACACTCCCAAGTCCTTCTGCACGTCAACTTCTTGCAATGGAATACCATTCAGGCAGTAATCCATGAGGTTCGGAGTGCTAGTTCTACCGACTCGTAGAATAGTGCATTTGTTCTCATTAAACGGCCAAAGCCAGTCCTTTGACCATTGTTGAAGTCGGTGTAGGTTTTCCTGCAAAATGCTTTACGTCAGCTGCAGTTCTGATGAGCCTGCATAGCTTAATATCATTCGAAAACATGGCAACATCAGAATCCAGTTTATTGACGCAGTCATTGACGTACAAAATGAACCGATTACGGCCAAGAACGGAGCCCAGGGGAACACCACTTTCAACCGCCACCTCCGCCGATTGCTGGTTACCGACATGGACGGTTTGAGAGCGGCCAAATAAGAATATTTTTATCCATCTGAGGAGATAACCCCTAATGCCTGTTCGATTGAGTTTGTGTAGAAGTCGCTGGTGTGGGACACTATCAAATGCCTTCTTAAAATCAACTTAGATAACTTGCAGCGCATTTTCTTCATTAACTACTCGCGTCCAATGTTCCAAACAATAGAGCAAGTTCGTTACGCTAGAGCTCCCACTTCGGAATCCATGCTGCGCATCGGATAATAATGTATGCTGCTCTAAGAAGTGTATTATCTCTGGCTTTATTATTTTTTCCATGATTTTGCATCAGATCGAGGTGGGGCTAATTGGTCTGTAATTATTTGCAGAGACCTTGCTGCCACCTTTACATAGTGGTGTTATTCGCGCAGATTTCAAATAAGCAGGTAACGTGCCGGCTTCGAACGTGGTTTGGAAAAGCATGCTCAACGGTTTGGCCAGTTCCGCAGCGAGTGTCTTAAGTAACTTTGGCTGTATATCATCTGAATCCGGTAATTTGAGACTCATTTAGAGCCAACAGCTCTTGATGAACATTTAATTCGTCGAAAGATACAGCCTTTATTTTTGGACCATCATCTTAGTCGTAGTCAGGGAGGATTAAATGCGCTTTCACACGTAAAGATGGATTAAAAGAATTCTGAAATGTGCTCCAATTTTGGCTTCATCCTCACTAATCTCTAGGTTTTACCTAGTCTTAAGTAAGAGAACTGGCTCCCCGTTACTCGTGCTCCTTATAGTGTAATTGTAGAATAACTTCCGATTTTCCATTGCACGGTTCAACAGGTTTTTTCGAAGTTTTGTCATGTCCCAAGGATAAGCCGTTCAACTTTGTTCCTTTGTACCTTGTAGGCGTTTATGGACGCAGGATTCTCATCAGCGAGTGATTTCTTCCCCAACCTCCGCTTTTTATACACTCCTTTTTTCAACGTTTGAGTCCACCTTTGGGGTCTGTTATCCAGTCTCTTACGTGAAATCGGGCAGTGGTTGCTGAGAAGAATATGAAATAACTCACTGAATCATTCCAAATCCTCGGTCACATTGCCGGAAAAAGCTGATTCCCAGTTGATGATGCTGAGTCGAGTCTTCATTTGATCGAAGTCACCACGCCAAATATTTCTTCGAAATCTGGTGCACTGTTCAGGCGCCGAAAACATTGAGTAGTCCCAGTGAAGTACGACGTGGTCACTCCGACCTAGGGGAGGTAGACATTGCACCTCATAAATACTATCTAGCGATTTCGTAAACAAAAGTTCTAAACAGTTTGACTGCTGTCCCTTCCCACACCCTCGTTGGAAATAAGACGTGCTGAGTGAGGAATGACCTCACTGCCATGTCCAATAAACGTCGGTCAAAAGTTAGTTCTGAACCACGTGCATGTACTGAACTCCAGTTAATGAGCAGTGCATTGAAGCCGCCTATTATTAAGACGTCAAATCGAGAGGCAAATCTTTCTAGCTCTTCTAAAAGGCGAGCGTCAGCCTCAAAGTTACTTCTTGGTGGTCGGTAGACGGTCAGGACTTCAAGGCTGTGTGATCTCGGCACCTTTATAGTGAGCTAAATAGCTTTGAAGCAACATGCAAACTGTTGTGTTTTTTTCGGGCACTATGATTCCGTGTTTTACTTAGGTTACAACGCCTCCCCCCTGACGCCCTTCCCGGTCTCATCTGAATAGCTGGTAGACAGGTATATTTAACTTACGGTTGTCCATGATCTGCATCTCGTCAAACTTTGAAAACATGCTTTGCACATTGGTGTACATGAATCTTAACTTCCGGTTAAAGCGAAATGTGTTTACGATGTGGCTCGAGCCTTCTGTTAATGCCTCGGTTGTGCGCTCATCAGCCCAATGGAGGAATGGTGGACGCTGCCGCACTTGGATGTTGCAGATAATTAAATTTCGCTCCCCCTCGCTGAAATGCTTCTCAGTTCTAGAACTAGTATACGACGTTTCAGCCTTTCTGCTGGTAAGAAATCCCGTTGAAAAAAACGCCGGCGTTGGAGCCTTTTGTTCTAAATCGCCTGGAAAGAATGAGCCTAGACTGCTCGCTACTGACCAGCACAACTTTGAGAGGTCGAGAGCGTTTTGATTCCGGTGGTTTTCTGCCCGTTTCCCGAGGGGGAAGGTTTTGATCACTTCTACTGCGTTAGAGGGTTCCAAAATGATATTAAGTAGGTCCTGGAAGAGCATTAGGTCATCCGAAACTCGCTCCGTGGATGTTATTGCACTTGATTCCGGGAGTCCCTGTATAATGATGCATTTTTCTCTATCAATTTGCTTTGCATCTGCCATTGGGGCATCGTTCGCTAAATTATGTATTGCTCGGACACTATTCGCTGGGGATGGCGGAGCAGATGCTTGTTCGTGGCTTGTTTTGCTAGACTTGGGAGAAGCACCTGGCACAGAGGGCAGTGAATTGTAATCAGTAGTTCTGGTGTGGGAATCGATAGCACTGCTCGTACTTGGTTAAATAAGCTAGATTTTTTTTGCGATTCGTTTATAGTTTAAGGGCCCACGGCATCTTAAGTGATAGGTGGCACGCCCGTCATCGTTTCTGGTTCGGGTGTAGCAGAGATATATCTCGGAAGCGCTGGTCTATTACTCTTGGCCTTTTTACTGACAGATTTATTTTTTATTGTTTTTCCGGGTTATCTCCCTGGTCGTTTTCGTCTGGCATTTTCACTGTTTGTTCTGGGGCTGTCATAACAGCTACGGAAAGTATTGCTGGCGTACCTTTTACGCGATGTCCTTTTGCCCTTCTTCTAGGTATCCATCCCATAGATCATTCTTATCGTCGACAGTGCCTAACGGAGACCATAACATGATTTTAATCTCAAACTCTTCCTCGAGATGATTGATCTTGCCGGTGAACCCCTGGCAGCAACGACAAATTATATCGGCATGTAGTACGCCCATGCAATCCATGAAAGTTTGCGATATCACTCACAGTCATGTTGCGGTGGTCGAGTAGTTTGCGTGCACGGCTGAAAGGTTGAGGGTCGGTGGATCGACCCCGTGCTCTGACGTAGCATTTTAAGTAATAGTACACATATCTGTCACGCCGTGAATTTACGAAAAAGGAAGAATCTGCATGGTAATGAGGCTGTTTCGACGGCAAAATTGAAGAAAATATGTTATGTTTACGAAATATTGCAAAGAGGAAAGACCTAATGAACGTTTTCAGATAAGCCTTTTATGGATAAACTGACAAGCAGAACATTAAGCAGTGTAGAAATGATCGGCTCAGCCTCTTATAGATGACGCTCCGCTAATTAGACGAACAGTTTGATGCAGTGTTTTGAGCAATAGGTTGCGTAGCTCAAGCCGAGATTTCCGCGGAAAAATTTCGCGAAAGAATGACCGTTTTGCAGAAAATTGTTCTGGTTGGACGATATGGATATCGATGGATCTCAGGCGAAGGATTGTTGACGAAATGCGTTTTTTAATCCACTTTTCGACGGAAGGCAGCTGTTTGCAGTATGCAGACACAATTAAAAAATATTCTCTTCCTGCTACCCAAAATTCAAACCAGGCGCCCAGTGTTTACAGCCTACGACAGTTGTATAGGGCTGCTCTTCAGCCAATTCTGACGGGATACCCCAACGAGCGCGTGGGTGTGTTAAGTCGCCCATTTGCAGGGCGTCCTTGACCATCCACCATAATACGTAAGGAAGCTTTCAACCTTCGTCGTGAAGGGGACACCAACGACAAGGTACGTTGTTCCGCCATCCCTGTTGGACCTATTGTGAGCAGTGAAAAACTGTCCAGTTGAAAAACACTGGGAGCAGACGCAGTTTCAATTCTGTACCAACCAGTGCCAAGTGACAACAACACCGAGCCTTGTATTAATGTTAGTAGAACGTATCCTACACTAGTTAACAGATACGCGTTCCTTTGGAATAAAATTTCAAAAAAACATCGAAATCAATGTTGAGGTCGCAGGTTGGATCTCCAAGGCGAGACAGACATTCAGCCTTTTAAAACTACTCCATCTGGAACAGTCGTGGTATCCCACACAACGCAAAACTGCGGATGTTCAAAGCTGTTATCTGAAAAAAAAATTTACGTGACGGGAACGAGGTTGGTTTACGGAGTTCGAACAGGAAGAATAAACCATTTTCATATCAGTTGTCTCTGCAGAATACTGAGGGTGAAGTAGTAGGAAAGATCCGGACACTCAGATGTTGGAAAGAACCAGCATCCCCAGTATTCATCTACGCGGAGACAGATACAACTACAATGCGGTTGCGGCCTCAATTTGATGGTTGAAAAACACTTTTCTTAGTAGCTTTTATACGGAAG
Organism: Schistocephalus solidus; assembly: GCA_017591395.1. NCBI lineage: Eukaryota > Metazoa > Platyhelminthes > Cestoda > Diphyllobothriidea > Diphyllobothriidae > Schistocephalus > Schistocephalus solidus. The sequence goes on from WEDG01008213.1 coordinate 6,550, forward strand.
CAGAGATAAGGGTTGTTTCAAATCGGGCCGAAACAAGATCAACAAAAACAGGTGTCTTATGTCTTCTCCTACAACTTGGAATTTGGCCGGATAATTGCGGTGCTCTGAGCACAAACACTGCCTATAGGCTACAAACAACCCCCCTCGCCTCAAATTCTGCTCAACACACTCATTCATTGATTTGACCTATACGGCCATCTGCACCTCCAATCCAATATTAAACGAAGATACACTCCAAACCAAATCATCGGAAGTCACCCTATCTACATAAACATACTTAAGCCTGATATCAAGGGCCTCCAAACCACGAATGTGAGGTCCATTTCGCACTTATTGTAGTCATGTATTGTGGTTTGCCCCTTCAATGGGCCACGTAGTAGATGCACTAGAACAACACGGAGGCCAAATGACGGTGCAGCATACATTATTTGGGCTAAGCTCCCATAATAAATGCCGGGCATGTGTAGGCTTATGCCGCACCCCGCTCTCCTACTCCGTGTGAGATTATTCATCAGCGTCCGACCCCACCTCCGGTCTTCTTGACTATATATTGACACCGGGCACAGGTGGATAAGGTAAAAGAGAGTGCGGAAGATCATGTGCAAGTCTACTATCACTTAAAACTAATTCATGCGCAAGTCACCTTTCGGTGGAATATACAGTGAACATCGTCGGATTACAACGGTGGAACTGACGATGTATTTTGGACCAGCCACAGCTCCCGGTCCCACTGCGGGTAGAATGGACACTATCTGACCATCGGGTGCAGGTGGATGAGGAAGGAGAGAACGTGGCAGGTGCTTCGCAAGTCTGCCGCTCTTAAAACCTAGTTCAGACGTACGTCCTCGTTGCTGCGGCCGCTCCATGGGGCACGTCATCGGTCGTGGCGGTCGAACCGTCAAATTCAGCCTTCTACGCTATTAAGTATTTCATAAAATTATATAGGTTTACGAAATGACCAATATTGCTCGCGAAAGTTTTCAGACTTAAAATAGGGTAATTCTTATCAGTCTTGCTTGAGCGGAGTTGACTTAATTTTCGCAACCCTATCGAACATGAATTTCCTTCTTGCTAGGATCGTGCGAGATCAGAAGGGGTTAACATTTTTATACTTTTCAAAATAAAATATATGCCCCACCCTCTCCCACAGAACAAAGAAATGTTTCACAGCTCCAACCTGCATTGTCCTTTTTAGTGAAACCAAAAGCTTGCCTTACGTTAAGTATCCTAAAATGAGACCGGTTTTCTTTGTGACAAGCTTCAATCCAAGAACCCGTCTCTGCATCTAATGATTCAGCCAAGGTGACCGGAAGGTAGCATAATTCGTTCGGGTGTTGTTGCATATTTTACAGATTTACGACGGTTTGTGTATGTAAAGGCGTAGGCTGTCACTCGGAGGTCTTTTACGTCACGTCTACGGACTACTTTCATCTGGCCGTTAGCACTGGCCAGAGACATTTTTAAATAAGAATCACTCTACAGGTTGGGGCGACACATCTGTGGTAATTTCGTCTTTATAAAACTTAATTGGGGCTCCGAACACCGGACAGAGCGCAGTAAAACTAATACAATCCTATAACTCATTTTGCAGCCAATCACCTTCCTGCATCATGTAGTTTTTGGGCTAACGAACTCTTACGAGGACTCATCTCTTGAGATACCGGCGGATAGGCAGCAAAACCTTTCGCAAAACGTCCCTATAAATTTAGTCCGTGGTGCAATCTGGACGTAACTGCGCCAGTTTGCCTATCCAGGGGGCGATCTACACGCCTGCTGGCTAACTTGCTGGTAAGAATGCAGCAGCCAACCTCATCAGCTTTGCTTTCTCAAAGACCGAGGGATTATTCCCGCAGTCGCAAACTTGGAAGCACCCTCTGTCCGAAGAGCGTGGACAAATAATCCATTCGTCCTTATACACGCTTGTTTCCGCTTCATCGTTAACTCTGGAAAGCCGTGCGAGCCCGAAATTTCAGGCAACTAAACATATTGACCACTCTCTCTTTCCATTTCTCCGACAAACAACGGGGACTTTGCCATTCAGAATCAGCCGAAGTCGATCCTGCATGAAAAAAGCAAACAAAAAACTGATAAAATGCTCCTCCATCTAGTAGGTGTGTCCCCCGGTTGTTAACACGTTAGTTTTACTAAAACTGTGCTGGTTCTAAAGCGGCTTTGAATCTCACAGAGGCTACCAAATTTCTCAAAATCGGGAGACCTGGCAATATCACCCAAATCTGCCAAACATGCTTAAATATTTTGGTTATAACATAGCAAGAATACACTGAAAAATGAAGTCACACCAGCAAACAATTCTTTCGAGGAGCGCAAATGCCAGCATCCACTACATATTCTTGATATCTATGCGGTAACACCTGTCCGTAAGTGCCAGTTATGAAGCTGAAGAAATGTATCTGTAAATTCTCGGGTTCTATCTCATCAAACACGCAAAACATTTTCGGGAACGTAAAACAGTAAGAGGTAACAGAAGAGCGAAGGACTCAATTCAAGAGTGTTACTCCGGTGTGTCATTTTTACTTATAAACAACTATCTGAAACTTCTCTAATACGAATTCACGTACACCCGATGGGATTGCTTTCAAATTATGACTGCAACGACCGACAGCACTACCAATACTACTTATACCGCACGACGCGTACGTCGGAACACCACCGACAGAAAGCCGGGTACTATTGATGACAGTATTGAGTGCCCAACGGTCGCCAGCGGACTCCTCCAATAGTCATAGGCAGGGACAAAATGCACAGCGCAACCGTACTAAAGGCGTCGGACAGGGCAAGGATAACTTGTTTAAAACTGTCATTTAGGAGAAAAAACAGAGAAGAGGCGACCGAGAGAAGATGTATCACAAACACCTGTGGAAGGAGACTAGCGGTTTACTGCTTTGCAGCAAAATAAATGAGGATAGTTCGAATGGTTGCCTTTTAAATGTCAGAACTTATTCAGATTGATTTTCCTTCGAGGGTTTAGGATTTGCACCCTGCCCCTCATCCCTCGCCGCCAGACTGAAAGTTAGGTATTATATTCGTTTAAGGACTGGAACGATGGCAAATTGGATTAACCCGGCAAGGCCCATAAGTACAGTGTTGAGTGAAAGCTACAAAAGATGATAAATTAAAATAATCCGAATAAAAATACACAAGTTTTGAGCTCGATAAGCTTGAGAAAAAGATTTCCAGTAAAAATGTGCGACACAAAAATGATAAGATGATTGTCCGGATCGAGTGCTTTTCCGTAAAAGAAGAATATTTGAAAGATGCACAAGACGAATTGATAGGCGCCCTTCCGGTCGCTCATGAGACAAGGCGACTACCGAGATAACTGATAGATTCACATATCCACACATCCACCAGCGTACGTAGTGAAACGGAAAAGGGTAAAAATGAAGCGGTTGACTACATTATGACTTGTGGATCAAAAACAGATTCAGATATGGAGTTGTGAGGCAAAACAAGGGCGCCATTGAGGGCGACTTCGTCATTGACCTGAACATCTTCGCCTAACACAGTAACGTTTTCCATGCGAACCTAAAGATAGAGAAAAAACAACAGAAGCAAACGCGATCGCTGTGACAAGAAATTTAGTCGGTTAACGTTTCGGATTCATGTTCGAACTCATCAGCAGAGACAGCAAGAGATACGGACCAGAAGTAGTATTACTATATAACTAGTAGGAAACATTGCTAAAAGCGACTTATGTGAGAACATACAAAGAATCAGGCACCTCAGATAGTTTGACTGATCCTGAGGCGGGACTGCCTGCTCGGCTGACTATCGGCCTCCCGGTGCGCCAATGAGTGAAGGTAATGGAATGTTTGTGGTCAATATCAGGTCCCAACATCCAAAAGGATAGGCATTGACCTTAGAACTCAGATGACACTCAAATTAACTAAATTTCTGGGGGTGAACACCGAAAAAGTGCGGTTATCGACTGGACCTAAATGCGTGGGACTGAGGGTATTTCAGCCAACACACACTCGTGAGGGCGGACTTTGATCGCGCTTATAAAGTTCGTTCGGCCTAAAGTTTGTCTCGGTGGAATACTCAACCCTCCTTACTAGGACAATGTTAAATGGAATTCACTGTTGAAAAAATCGTGGTGCTTAACTGCATTGCTGGAATGGTAAATGAGACTTCTTTGGGAATGCCGTCACCGGTGAGTCACTAAGCAGTAAAAGTTCCTCTAAGAACACCAACATGATATTAAAGATTGTGTTCTAACAACCAGTATGATGTATGTACACAAAACCAATTAAGACATTATGTTTGTGCCAATATTACAAAATAATTCTCAGGCATCAAGTGCGCGTCCGTTCATAGGATCAAAGCTAAAATTTGAAACACAAACCCAATACTCTGCCTCGTTAGCCCTTTGAGAATGCAACGCTGGTGAGTGTAAGAATCATATGACGTGCACTTCCGGTGTCACTTACCCATCGGCCAACGACAGAGCGCCAACCAACAATACAATGATCGATCCAAGCATGCGAACGGACCACGGCGTCATTGAGGATGGCCGAATGTCGTATTCTAACCCCATTTTCGATTATCACTCCTGAACCGATTGTCACGTTCGGACCGAGGCAGCAATTTTCACCAATCTTGGCGCTTGGGTGCTAGATAAAACAAAGCAAGTTGAAATTTTTAAGCGGTATAAGTGACAAAGGTGCACAAATCGCGCAATTTTCCCTGTACGCCTGAACATGCTGCTCGGGCATGGACAAAGACTGGAAGTGTAATTAACAGTTGAATCAAATGAAGATTCAGTTAGATCCACAGATAACAACAAAAATTACTTTATAGCGAAAATCGTAGTCATGCGTGAAAGAAACCCGAGGAAGAATTCGGATGTATGCTATGTACGCCGTTTAGCCTTCGCACGGAGGCACAGGTTTAATTTCTGCCGTGTAGAGCTGGTGACTATGTCGAATTAAATTTAAGCATTCGAGACTTAACGCAAATAAATAACAGTTCACAGGCAAATGACCTAGTAACAGAACAAAGCACGAAAAGGCCGGTTAAAGGTAGACTGTGGAGCAGCAGACCTAGAAATAAAATGCAGTCCGCTCTTATAAACAGGCTGACGAAGAATAAAATGGTCTATGATGTCAAGGCCTAGGTGGGTTATACGTCAAGGCCAAATGCACACAGTATTTAAGGGTTCGCAAGGACATTTACAGCTCCGGCCGGCATGGGGTCTAAAGTCACAATAAACCACACCTAATATGGGTAGGTAAGAACTTACAATAAGAACGTTGCCCAAAGCTTGCTGCGAGGGGGGCAGGAGGACATTAGGAGTTTCGATTCGTATAAATGGCTGAGGTAAAGGCGCATACCCTGAATAAAATCTTCCGGCCGCCCGATGTCCATCCAGAAACCTGCGATAAGAAGAGATATAGAACGTGTCATCATGAAAGATGGTAGGCAACGATAGCGGGTACAATCGGAACCCGCTAGCTAAATCGAGCACCCAGCCCTAACGTTTATATGATACGACTCAAAAATGTATCGGGCAGCCTTCAAGACTTAACTTTTCAGGTTCAATACTGAGAAGCGAAATAAAAATTAATCTAAAAATATACATCAAGAAACGTTTCGTGGACGAGAACTCCAAGATCTGGAGCGGACTGCTGCAGGTTACCGAGGCTGTATGTTTTAGTTTTGCGAAAATTCCTAAGTTCCAATTGAAGTCAGAATGGTAAACATGTTTTCAGTCATTCATCGTCAGACCGGTACAATGACAGGGGAAATAAACTCCTTGGTTATGTACAGTGCTTATATTATTTTCGGCGGGAGTGGGGGGAAGTTACGCTTCGCTCCCACACCGCCTGCATGACGGGGTCAGTGTCTTGAGGACGTTGGAACCAGGGGTGGAGGAGGGAAGAAATTCAGGATATACTGTGAGCCGTCTGCACGTCGAACAGGCACAGCGTGCGTGATTGTAATCGGGGAGTTGGAGCGCAGTCCGATTACCAACTAGATTCGGTCAGAGAAGACAGAATATCCGTTTTAACGTCTTCTGAGAACAGAGCGTTGGATTCGCTAACCGAATCGCCACTGCCTCAGCTGTTGCTAGCATCGGTTTGTGTAGGCCTTTAGGGTAGTGTGCAGGGGCCCGGTAGATAATCTGGAAGACTTATTTGGCGTCAACTCGGTGGTTCGTATCGGGTAGGTCACAAGAATTGGTATAAAATCGATCGATTTTCCTCGTTAGCTAACCAGGAAGGTATGTGTTCGCGTACTCTCTTGTTCAGACGCCTAGTTGTTTCGGCCAGTGTATCCCACTCTACAGGAGCGGGTGAACGAATACATACACAGCGGTGTGGCCTGCACTGACAGTCGTTATCAACCCCCAAACCATGAGGCGGAGAGTTTGCGAAGAATACGCGCAAATTTGCCACCGGGGAAGCACTCGTGATCTTCGTCCTTAGACGCCGTCTTATTAATTCATTTTCTGCGTCTCATATAAAAGGCAGTTTTATAAATAAGTCATACTTTTCTGAAGTTGCAAAGGCAGGCTATCTGGCACGCTCTTTTGTGTTCCGGAGGATCTCTCTGGATAGCCGTTTTCGCAATATCTCTTACCTTAAAAATTGTACCACCGATATCGAAGGTCTAGTACAAAAGTTTCAGAAGACACAGCCCTCACTGCAGTTGGCTGCGGATGGGAGAGGACGCAGGCCCAACACACTGTTGCTCACCACAAACAAACAACGACAACGGGTGGATGGCTAGGATCCCAGCTGAGTGAGAGTGTCATAAAAGCCACATTAAGAAGGAGCCATTGAGTCCGGGGACCGAGTTATCCATCCACTGGCAGCCTTTCAAGGCACGGATTTTAGCGCACTGTGATAGTTTCAAGTGCATCAGATTGTTTGCAGTTAAGTATATGCGCTGAGACGATCGATCTCACTCGCTTTCCCACCCCCTGCATCAGGCCACCGTCTGAGCCAGTAAGCTGTCTGATACGGGAGTGAGCGCAGTGGTTGGCGGAGAGGATATATTATAAATGTTACGAGATTGTTAAGCACAATTACCGAATTGGCATACCGGTTGTAACCAGTTAATTGTACAGGCGAATTAAGACCGGATCACCACTTGGACCGCTACTTGGGGATGTCTTCCTAGGCAAAGTAGAAAATGACCACCTGCTCAATTATATAATTAATGTGCCCTATAAGTTGAAGATACGTTCTTAATAGCGGATGAGGAGCTTCATATGGAATACTTTCTGTGTAAGATGAATTAGGCGTACCTGGTATTAAACCTAACTTTAGAAATCGAATTAAGAGCATCTGTCCTCTCTGGACCTTCTACTCAGCAGTAAGCTTGACGGCACATTTCGTAGTATTCTGCTAAAAACGGACTGACAGTATAAAAATTTATACAGTTCTGTCCCAATAAGCCAAATAAGGCGTACTTTAGTGCCTGACTAACCAAACAGGGAAAATATGCTCCGTAGACAGGCTGGAGGACAAACTTGCCTTAACACAAGACTGACAGAAAATGGCTTACCCGAAACGTTTATCACGAGACATGAAAACTGGATGCACTTAAGGTTCAAAGTGAGGATTGACTGCTATCATTATCATTTCAAGGTACAAGGCCACTGAACTATAACGCTGCTCCTTTGCGCACGCAACGAGTGGACAAGATAAAACTAACTTCATTAAACACTTCCTTTCACCTAAAAGACAAAGACCAGCTGCTGTTTCGGATCTCTTGAATGTGCAGTTATACCGTTACTTGCTCCTCTGGAATAGGTTATATTAGTCAAAGAAACGCATATCCAAGCGACGCGAGAGCACCATCTTGTAGCTATTTCAAGACATTTTAAGGTTCAACTCAGGTAAAACCTTGGTTAACCTTGTTGACAGCGGTCATTGTGCAGACGTCAATCAAGCCTTTTGAGTTATCGCCTAAGTTCCCGCCCGACAACTCCAATCTTTGTGTCAGCGGGTACTTCTGACGGTAGAAATGGTCCATGCGGTTAGCCAGCCTATCTTTATGCTCATACGAGTTTACTCATGCTTTTCAGCTACTCCGGTCCAAACTGAGCCTCAGTTGAAAATAAGGCAGTTGCATCATATAGTCGCGCCAAATCGGCATATGATAAAACAAATTCAGATATAAATCTAAGTTAAAAGCCGAATAACCGGAGTAAATTTCTATATGAGTAGGTTTTACCAGACCTCCGCAGAACGGAAGTGACATGAGATACAGCAGTCACCACCGAACAACATCAGCGATCACCTTAAAGCTACGCAGTAACAGAATATAGCATGCAGTTAGTAATAAGCTGATGCAAGAAAATAGGCAACAGGCATCGAAGAAAGGGGCTTTCCCAGTTATAAAAATGTTAGTGAAAGAAATGTGCAGGGAGCGTTTGTCAATAATAGGCGACTAATTTACATGGTTATGTAGTAAAGCTTTATATCGACCTTGGAAGTGGATCTACAACTTACCACTGAATTCAATGCAGTACAGCTGACCATCTTCGACCATGCGAGGAAAGATTTCCACTTCAATTGAAGTAGGGCGCAACTAAAGAAAAATAGATCAGAAAGACAAAACATGCCTCAATCCTATTCAAAACAGAGGAGTTGAAAATGTAAAGGCCAGCATTGACTTTATTGGCGACGAAGTCACATGGCTTTTCGACGAAGCGAAGCACGCCTCCAGAATGATCATTGTAGACCACGGCGCCGAATCTGCTAGGTTCCTCAACTTTTGTTACCTATGAGATGAAAAATGATTGCTGTCGAGGTTACAGCCATTGTCCCCTCTTTTCCATGGGAATTGTGGAAATCGAGCATCCGCTGAAATGGGTAATTGCATATTATGTCGCTGTTTAGAACGAAAAAAGGCTCTGTGAGATTCTTTAGCCAAGGTGCGGCCTGCGCAAGCGGTCCAGCTAAGGCTAATCGTATGAGGACGAATAAATTACCTGTCCCTAAATGTTCATCCTCATAAGAAAAATGTAAGGCGACGCTATGACCTCGGAAGGACTGATTGAAAGTAAAACCAATAAAATGGGCTCACTGATTCGCACAAAGAACGAATACTGTCCTCTATGCACTCAGCCTCACGGTGAATAGCAAGAATTATTTCGTTGATCCCTACCTGCGAAGGAGAGCGTAAAAGGTTATAAGAATGGTTACCGAAACCAAGGCTTCAATTTGATGGACAAGCATAGGCCGGTTACAAAATTCAACAAGGGGCTTTAGGATGCTCAAAGTTAAGGGACGCAAACGCGTCCCATACCCCCCTATTAGAATTAGCGCCTTCATTGTGGGTGAAAGTAAAGGGCAGAGAGAAATCAAGATAGACGAACAAGAGACATGGAGAAAGCGAGTCCACGCTGACGCCGTTCAACCGGTCGATTTCACTTCTGGCACCTGAATTTCGGCCCAGTAAAATTTGACTAGCATATTTTATTAATTCTTTTGGGTCATTCAAGGTAATTAGTTAGGTCACTTTATTGCAAAAACTAGGCTTTTTCTCTCGAAATCCCCATTATATTCAAAAATGGCAGTAGAATAGACAATTACAACAATAAACCTGAAAAATGTAAATGCAAGGTCGTTTATATTTATTTATTTAGAATTTATATTTGGTTAGCACCGGGAAGGTACTGTCTAAGCAAACATTAGTAACGAAATAAAGTTATGACAATGTGCGCAGATAAAATGTACAAATTCATAAATTGTCCTGCTATGTCAACAGTTAGCAATGTTTTAAAATTAATGGTGAACTAGAAAAATAGGCAGTGAAAAAAAACTCCTACCATGAAAATGGAGGCAGAGTTCAATACTGAGTATAATTTGCTTAGTAAAGGTGGAAAATCCCTTAACTGTTTAATAAGTGAGTTTGGAATGTTATCAGTTCCAACTGAATGTGAATTTTTTAGGTGAGCTATTTCTTTTTTTGAATACATGAAGGCGAGAAATTAATAGTTGTTGAAGCGAATTTGAAAGCAGAGGAATTGTGCGAGTGGGGCTAATTTCAGTGGTAAAGTGGTTGGCAAAAAACGAGTTTAACAATTCTGCTTTTGCCCAAATCATCTGTAACAAATTTTTCTGTTACAGTCGAGTAAGGGCGGAGTTACATTCAGACGCTTAGCCGATGACCGAACATGAAAGATTTGAGCAACAGATTTGGATGAATTGGCATCACTTAGTGCTCGAGACTCCCTACGCTTATCTCGCGCGAGCCTTATTCTCGATGCTAATTCAAATATTTGTGCAATCCTTAAATGAACTGACAAGAGCTTTTAGATGAATCTTTAAGTTGCTTTCGTAATTTTTTTAAGTCTGTTCTGGAGAAAATGCGGAACAGTAGAAGAAGCTGAATGTGAATTAAAAATCTTAAACGGGATAAAAGCCTGGATTTTTTCTGTGAGGCTCTGCAATAGCTCACGGAAAAAGTTTAGATCGTTGATTGAGAATATGCTATGCCAATCTAGAGTGCTTACAAAATTATTTACTGTTTCATGGTTTATGTTAGCAAAGTCGAGGTTATTGCATTTAACCTCAGGCTTCGTAGAAGGGGAGTGGAAAACAACAGTGAATTATTGCATGATCACTTGTAAATAGATCATGATGGAAATTCATAAAGAGAGGGTGAACACCGTTTGTAAAAATTAAATCTAAAAATGTTGTCATTTCTAGTAACTGATCTGACCAGTTGGGACATGTTTGTAAAGTTAATAGTATCGACCAATTTCTGATGTTTTAGACGGAGAGGAATTGGCCTGCCAGTCAATGTTTGGCAGATTAAAATCACCTACGATTATTTTGACATCAAACTGAGTGTCTGCAACTTTTTCAAATAGTTCACAGAGCTCGCTTTCATTGCCAGAATAACACGGAGGATTAAAGACACAGCCAATTACCGCTTTTTTATTGTGCGGGAGGATGACTGAAGCAAAGCATACATTTCCAGAAAAAGACGAAATGTTCAGATGAAAAGGAAATGTACAAAGGATGACTTAATATAAAGGAGGCAACCACCGCCACGTTTTTCAGCGCGGTCTTGTCGGTACAAATTGAAATTATCTATAGCAAGCGTTGAGTCAGAAATAAGAGAGTGAGCCCAGGATTCAGTGATGCACAGCACATCTGGATCAAGCTCAAAGGCTACTGTTCTAAGCTCAGCCATCTTATTTACAACTGACCTCGCATTGAGTGAAACTAAGCTGAGCGTATTCCTGAGCGGCAGGTTACGCTCATCGGTATTTATAAAAAGGATAATTTGGTGGCGGAGAAGAAAACTGGAAAGAAGAAACGAAAGGTGGGAAACAAAATTGCTCTGGTCTACAATTTGTCGAAATGTTACTGTTAAAGAGAACTGAGATTATTTGCAGCGGCATATTTGGATGAAAACCTTGGAAGGGAAGGCTATATTGTGGCGTTTGAAAGATAGGGGTGGCATAGAAATGAGATTTTGAGGGACGTTAGCAAAAATTGGCAGAAAACGTGTATTTGAAAAAGGAATAATTGATTTCGAAAAACTGGTATCATAATTAGAAGCGTTAAATATTTGTGGATTTCGGACAATTTTTGGGTTGGGAAAGATGCTAACGTTAGCGTTCGCAGCTGTTGTAGATGCTGACGGGTTAGCAGGTTTCCCATCAGTAATGCCATTGCTGATCTTAATGCCTGGATTAGCCACATATTTAGATTTACTAGGAGTTTTCTTAGGGTTAGTAGATTTGGCAGGTATAGCCGGCATGGTTTGCTTGGGATGAGAAAGAAGTGGAGTTGACACAATTTCCCTCAAACCAGAAACACGGTTAACGGGTGAAGATTCAGCTGGAATCGAAATTCCTGTCGATCCGGAGGGCCGTGGGCTTGCTTTAGCTACAGGACAAACCTCTGAGATAACTTTTGGTATTGAAGGTGTAGACCAAGGCTTCTTGTTTGCTAATGAGGGTGAAACCCGACGTTCCATTGGGGTTTTATCCCTACAGATAAACAACCTGTTTTTTTTCAAATATTGAGCTGAGTGCTCATGCCTAGAGAAAATAAGGTCAACTTCAATCGCTGAAAAAAGTTTGACCAGAATAGGAGGGTTTTTACTACGGGAAGATAACCTTTTAGCTTCAGCGACTTTAAAGTTAAAGTGGGCCAGGCGCAAGCTGCCGCTACTGACACAATCTTCATGTGACACACCCACTTTCCCTAAATGGAATCAATTGGGCATGGTAACGCATTTGCGATCTTGAAGAATTGAAATTGAGCATGCTTGGAAAGACTGAGGTCATATTCAACTCTTTCCTTTGCAGTCAGAGCAGTGGACGCGGGAGCCCCTTTAATAACGAAATTGGGTTTTCTGTTGAAATTTCTGTTTGGTGACTTGGTGCTCTAATTGTTTGATAGGTCATCAGTATCAGAAAGAATTCTACTCTGTTCGACGACGCTATGTGCCTCAGTATAGCACGATTCCTAAAGATAACGGCAAAAACCTTTTTGGAACTTTATAAATCTGTCTTAAAGTGGCCTCTGTATCAACAGCACAAGATTCCGCTTGAGCGTCTATCGTTAAGAACGAGCTGTTTTGGAGTTTGAACTTCTTTTTTGTGAAATCGTCTTGGCAGTTTACGACTTTGAATTCCATATCTTCAGTCCTTCAAATTTGACGTGCTTTTCAACTTCACCCTTCGTTGTATAATGCAGCAGCGATGCCGCATATGTTTGCGTATCCAGAGCAGACCTGATTCTGTCTAAGCTGGATGAAAGTGGTTAGGTGCATGAGCTGGTTTGATCTCCCTTTCGAAGGAAGGAAATGTATATTGATTTACTGAGCTCTGTAGACGCAATGATTTCAGCTCCACATTAGGTATTCTTGTGAAAGCTATATTTGCATACAAAATTTCATTTGTTGGAATTGTCGTTTATACGGGTGTTTTTTTGCTGGATGAACAATGAACCTTCTCTTTTACATCGGCCATTTCTTGTTTCAAGTTACTTATCCGTTTCTCCATCGATAGGAATTTCTGTAGGAGACTTAAACACCCTATACACTTTTCGTCCTCGTAGGTGACATTCATTACTGTTACCAGGCTTTTTGTCTGTTTGGCAGGAGAAAAAGTAGTAACAGAATATCTGTATTGGCCATCCTTTTCTGTTTGTATACAATTTTGTTTGTCAGATTTCCGTGTGAATGTGGCGGAGTTGTTCGTTGCGTCACCGGATGTTTCTTCAACGAGTGTTCGAGTCCCGACTGCGGCATAAATTATTTTTCCCCCAGATATGAATCGTGGTATCTGTGCTTCCGATACCTCTTAGAATTCTATGTGAATTCGTTTTATTTATAAATATTCTTAAATGTACGATCAAGCGAGAAATAATATTCAGCAGACAGACGTTAATAGGTTTATTTATATAAAACGTCGTTTGCTCCGTCAATCTCCTTGAATTCCAGGAAGCGTGGGACAACTCAGCATTTGGTGTGACATCTCCTTCCTTGATAATAATAATAATAATAATAATAATAATAATAATAATAATAATAATAATAATAATAGTTGTATTTAATACCGGTTTACAGGCATTGTCAGGTGAAATATTCAGTGGGTAGAGGCTGGCAGTGAAAAAAACTCCTGAATATATATCATTATAAGTGTTTTCCTATTTTTCATGTTATTCCAGGGAGAAAAAACTGCCGCCTGTAAGGATGATAGCAATTCAGATCAGGGAAGGGCTAACACAATTGCAGTCTGTATGCAGTCTCTGTCTTTGCTAGGAACCGGGATTCTGCCTCAGGCAAGAAAGCATCCGTGTGCAGTCGCTCACTGTCTGCCGAAGAAGTCAACGGGTGCCGGCTGCAGAGACGGTGCCGTATCCCTCAAGATAACACCTGGGATCGAGTTCAGATGCCGCGCACTCCGTCGAACAGGAAAACAGATTCTACCGTGTCGGCGCCCAAAATTCTTGGAAACTGTTCTGAATGCAAAAAACTAGTAATGGTAATCTTAAACAAAAGAATAACTCCGTTGGACTTTTTTATATTATGGGGAAGTTTATTCCACATGGCCATGGCGTTTATCGAAAAGAACCGTCGATACTTAACTGTGCGAGCTAATGGAAGAAATAAAAAGACATTGCGATGACTGCTGCGCCGAGGATGGTCAAGCTGCCTCACAGTGATAAGGGGATTAAATGTACGATTATTCAAAAAGCTTAAAAAGCAAAAAAATAGTCCCTTCTGCACTCGGCGAAACCATAAGGGATCAATGTTAACAAGCCAACAGCGTTCTTGATACGACAGATTACGGTGCTCCAACGATAAAAATTCTTTTTCGTGAAGAAGTGTTGGACCGATTCTATTTTTCTTCCGTTCGCTAGCGCGCAGAAGGCTAAATAGAAACGAGCAGTATTCCAGGCCAGGTCTAACGTACATTTTATAAAGGCGAAGTCTAATATCAATAGTTTTAAAATTTCGGAGGATAAACCCGGCAGTTCTGCGTGCTTTGGAGACAATCAGGGCGCAATGCTCTGAAAGATTGAGACCGTTGATTGAGAGCAGATTAAGGCAGCACACCACTGGTGTGAATTTTGTGTAGCAGGTGAACGTTGAACCTTGTATTTCTCGTACGAATAACCTCCGGACGTGGAAGAATCCGCCATAAAGAAATATTTTTATAGCCACAGAATCGCCAAGTCAACATAAATGACTCCCATATATATAGAAAAGACAACCCACTCAGGTGTTTTTGGAATTTTGGAATTTATATTTGGTAAGCACCGGCAAGGCACTGTGTAAACAAACATAAGTAACTAAATAAAATTATGACAATGTACACAGATAAAATGTACAAATATTTAAAAATGTAGGCAGAACTTGTCCTGTTGGGTCAACAGTAAGTGATGAGTTGAAATTTAGAGTGATCAAGAAAATAGGCAGAAAAAACTCCTACCTTTAAAATGGAGGCTGAGTTAAATAGTCCTCCAATTTCGAATAGAGGGTAGGAGTAAAAAACTGCTAAGAAAATAAGGTAAGGTGGTAGATTATGCTAATGCTGCAGTAGCATTTCAGAATGAAATAACGAAACGTCGATATGGCTCGTTCTTGATTACTATGGGGCATGAAACAAAATCTTGCGAAAAGGCATCAATGAACTTGAGGCATCAGTACCTTTGGATTCAAAATTGCATTCTGACAGCACTGTTGGAAGCGCCAGTTGTCAAAATCAACTGCGTAGAAGCGTCAGAGTTGAGATGGTGCTGCATGGTCGCATTAGTGAGGGCTTTCTTTGGCTGCCTCAAAAGATGAGTGAGCTACTAGTGAAAGTTCGATTGGTTTGGCTTTCGACTTCAAAAGATCAGTCAAGGGAGCCATTATTAACGCACAGTTGGAAATGAAAAGCTGGTAGTAATTGATAAGTCCAATGAAACATCGCAGTTGTGTAAGTCTGGTCATATTTGCACTTACCTGAAGTACCTGTTTATTCATCTCTTCAGAGGTCTAGTTCGGTCA
>WEDG01008215.1:0-21855 GCA_017591395.1 Schistocephalus solidus
CCTTCTTAATGTGGTTTTTATGGCACTCCCACTCTGTGGGATCCGAGCCAGGTGTGGTGGTACGCCCAGGGGGCGGCTCCGGCCTCGCCAGCCAACTGCGACCTCTCTCATCTCCGGTCTTCTTGCCTGTGTCATGAGACCGGGCTCAGGTGGGGGAGGAGAAGAGAGTGCGGTAACGTTAACCGCCGCGGTTTGAAGGTTGCCAACTGACAATTGCACTCAGACCTCGCAGTTAGTCCAATGTGTGTTGTGTGTAGTGTCTGACTTGTGGTCTGAGACTCAGGCTGCGATGTCTCCTTCTTAACGTGACCTCTGGATATCTCACACGTATGAGATGTAAGCCTTTCAACCCCCTGTTGTGTGAAATCCTAGTGCTCTTGATTGGGGGGTCAGGTCGTGTACGTAGTACACGTAGACGAGGTCACCATCAGCTGCACCCACTTCCGCATCAGACGACTGACCGGCTCGGACAGTGGTCTGATTGTGGGGGTGGGGGAGAGAGTGAGATCGAGAGCTCAGCGTATTTTCCTCACTATAAACAATCTGACGCGCTTGAACCTATCACGGTGCGCTAAAAGCCGTGGCTTGGAAGGTTGCCAACTAACGGGATTACTCGGACCGCGTGGTCAGCCCAATGCGTGTTTTGTGTGGAGTAGCTGACTGGCGAACTGAGAGTCAGGTTGCAATGGCTCCTTCTTACTGTGGCCTTTATGGCACCCCCACTCCGTGGGATCCGAGCCAGGTGTAGTGGCACGCCCAGGGGCGGCTCCGGCCGCGCCAGCCACCTGCGTCCTCTCCCACCTCCGGTCTTCTTGACACTGTATGGACACCGGGCTTAGGTGGGGGAGGAGGAGAGAGTGTGGTAGCTGCAGCGCAAGTCTACTATCACTTAAAACTAATTCACGCGCAAGTCACTGTCCCTGCTCCACCCTTCCATGGAGCATACGGTGGACATCGTCGAACTACGACGGTCGAACTGCCCAGTATGTGATCGTTGATGCGGGTCCACATTCGCCAGTCTGTATGGCATACGTACGCATAAGAGCATTAAGCACACGGAATGGCTTTTACTTGGGATGGCGTGCGCGCAGGGAGTATGCTGGCTTGCGTGAGATGGAGATGCCAAACAACCTTAGTTGTCGGGTGATCACTTTGGAATTTCCTTGCATTTCGAGTAGAGAGTACGAATTTCGCAAAATGGTTTCCCCAATAGAGTCGAAAATTTGTATTCTCCTCTGGCTTTTGAGATCAGATACCCTTGGAACAGGAATAAATGACAGGAGTTTCATCATTATCTAAAAATGTATTCGAAGATATGCTACAACGACTATAGGCTACCAGCATATACGCAAGAGCAAAGGAAAAAACTGAGCTTAAAGTGAAAATGCAATCCATTCTCCATCCTATTAAAGAGAAAAAAAACGTCTCAAAGTGGTTTTAAACTTGTGAAAAGGCGTTTGACAGCCTCTAAAAATAGTCCTCTATCTAAAGTAACAAAGTAAAGTCATTACGATGCTGCGCCTACAAACTTCCTAGCCAGTCTTGTATGTCTCCTACAGACCTCTGCTGTTCCTGAGGACATCTGTGTGTGCATACACAACTGCGTCACCAGTCCGCTTCGATAAAGGAAGCACCGCCAACTTTTACCAGTTCATTTAGAAAAGGGGGCTACAATCTCTGAAGCCAGATGACAGATAACAAATTTGGCAAAACTGTCATCTCGGAAAAGCTTGATTACGTCAACAAGGCTAACCACGCCTACAATGAGGGGGGAGCCTACACACCACTCCATTAGGATCCAACGAAAAAACCTAAGACAAAACTATGAAGAAGAAGAAGAAGATGATGATGAAAAAGCTCCCCCGACTGAAATTCATAAGCTCTCACTGTAACGTCGATCAAGTTAGGCCATATTTTAATGGTAATTTCGTTCCTTTTTCCGCCAGATTATGTTCAAACTGACAAATTTATTTTGATTAGAATTGATATCATACCTTCGAGCATTAACTGTTTTCTGTTCATTTTTCCTATTTGCCTCTGTATAAGAGCGGCTTTGCGTTAACGCTGATTATACATGGTCCGTGTGCCATTCATGAAAGCCTTGCAGGTGCCATAGCCATAGCCAAATTTCATGACTACAGCAACTTTTGTTTAGTTGTTTGGTAACTGAACTGGCCGGATAGTTTGCCCGTCGAGAATAACGATTACGACGACGACGACGAATACTATGTGTCTCACGGGACGAGCGCAGCATCGGTGCCTTTAGCAAGAAAAGTTATTCAATGCGTTAATTGTTAGGAACACTTGCGCAGCATCTGCTACGCTCATTTTTATCCCAGCAAACTGCATCCGATGGCAAGACAGTGTCAATAAGAATGGAGATGAGGTCAGGTGCAGTAACTGACAGAGCTGAGCAGCCCGCCTACGCGTGCCATACGCGACCCATTTCTCGCAGTCTATTCCAAACTCTCATTAGGACGGATCATACTACCCATAAGTGCCCTTACGACAGGCGATATTGAAATACATGGCTTGTCTGTTAACTTTTATGAAGGTAACCTTGCACGACCATGGGTAGCGGATAGCCACAGAGACTTCATCAAAGACCACGCATGAAATAAGCAAGCTCTCGGGCGAATAAGTGGGCGTAGAAATGCCGAATTTTTGCGGCTGGTTGTTTCTGTCCATCAAACTGACAATTTAATCACAATTTTTAACGGCATGGTTGTTTGGTTAGGGTTGTCCGCTATTAACTAACTATTCGCATGTTCCTGAAACCGCAAAATGCCATGTCTACAATGCGGGAAACCGACACTCCCTCAAGCTGCTGCACACAACAACTTTTTTAGTGAGTCAGGGTCCAAAGCAGTTTGAATACTGCAGCATTAGATGAAACTTAGTTGGTGGGCCTTAAATACTTACTTCAGTAAAGTAGAACACGCGAAAAAAATTTATTTTCACTTGAGTTGTTGGTGTTTTTCTCGCGGTATCCTGCGTACTCCTCTTAAAGGGCATCTGTGAGTGCCTTTGTACACAGCGACCTCAGGAATAAGTACTACTAGCGGCCGCAGCCTGAGGTCTGTCCTGAAAGAGATCTCCTACTCCGGCTAATTCTCTTCCATTTCTAGGCCTCAATATTTTGGGGTTTGGAGGGTAGGAGGTGAAAGCAGTTGGGCGTCTGCTTTTCCAATCCGCCAAGCCAACATCCTTCGGCAACACGGCTCATAAATGAGTTGGGAGTCAGCAAGGACACAGCGTCGCTCCATGGTCCTGCTTTTCAGTGTTTGCGCGCCTGCGCGCATCTGTCGTACAAAATAAATCAGAGCCCTCAACATGGCGCCAGAATCTTCACAGGCATGGCGCGGACCACCAAGTACGTGCATCTCTTTAGGATGGCAGCCTCTCGGAGAAAATATAGGCTCTCTTTTCTCTCTCTCTCTCTCGCTCTGCGTGTGTAACGGGTAGTCTCTCTCCTAGCCCCATTCTCAGACGATGAAGACGCCAGCATACTCCCTCCCCCCACCCCTCTCTCCCAGCCACCCGCGTAGAAGTATCTAGCTTTTTCGAACTTGCCCGTGCGTTGGTTCAAGCAGTGTTCCGCTTTTGTTGAGTGCGGTCTGGTGACGCCAGATCTTACCCTGCACAAACAGGCCCGCCCGTGGTCGCACTGACGGACAGTGTGCTATGCTCTCACTCACAAATTCCTCTGTCACAAATGGATACTTGGCGGTCCCGTGGGGGTACTGTTCGGTTAAACAACTGACATGTACCCAACCGTGAATCGGACTCAAACCAGGAATGTCCGTGTCGTCGAGGAACTATGAAACGCTGATGGCGTTTGTGCAAATGAATTCAGACCTGCCTGAAACCTGTCCATCGGTGTAAGTGTCAGTCTGATAAAATGTGAACATTCAAGTTCAGGTTAATTGAGCTGAAGACTGTAGGTTGAGATACCTCACAATTTTTTATTGAAATGACTTCAGTAAAAGCTAAAAAGCGGTAAAAACAAACAAAGAGTAGAAAGTAGAGTGAGCGGTGGGATGACGGTGAAGAAGGACTGAGTATCTACTCAGAAAGGCAATAACATTGGTAAAAGTAATCAAAAGTTGAAAGGGCAGGAAAGAACAAAGGGAAAGAAAACTAAGTGAAATAATCATCTAGCAATGCGTTGCGATAATTGGAGGTGGAGCGGGAAGAGAATGAGGACTGAGAAGGAGGAGGGCATGTCAAAGGGAAAATAAAAATGCAGAACATGGCATATCATTCCGGTTGCAATCAGCTTTTAATTATAGCAATCTTAGCCCTAACTTTCAAATGGAATTTGGGACTCTAAATGTGCTAAATGAGCACCCGGAAAAAATAGTCAACGGAAGTAAGATCAGAACAACTCGAGAGGAGAAAACTAAGAAGGGAATAAACCGAAAGGGAGAAAGAGAGAAATCAGAAGAGTAGCTGTCTTATTTTGAAAGTGACATTCTAAAATTTCTGACAATAGCATTCTCTATTCGCCATGGCCAGAATAAACAAATTTCAAGTGAAAAATGGGCTTATTTGAAACTAGTGATATTCTGGTAACAACTCTATTTCGGTCATTTACACGTCAGACATCGTGGCACAAATGGTGATATGGAACTTTGATAAGCCAACATACAACAAGAAGTATACCGGAAACCACAACACATGGACCGTAAAGACGTCAGCGCAATTAATTTTGAGAGATGAGAATGGAGTAAATCAACCAAAATTAGATCAACTAATTACTTGGTGGTTATGGAATGACGTTGCACTATAACATGGACTAAAAAGACTTAAGAAACAGGTATTATACGAGATAGAGGTTGAAGTAAGCATCTCAAAATGAGCACATCCTTCTTAAGAAAAGCAAGAGAGTGAAAAGAGAGCATAAATGCATGAAAGGACATATGCGAGTATCTATAATTCACCAAATAAAGGGGCTGAGGAGTGTGATCGGCAAGTAAACTTTAAATGAAGTAAACAAGTTTAAAAGTTTAGTAAAAAGAATTTCAAAAAGAGGGTAGAATAACTATTAGGATTATTACCTAGGACACAATCTTCCGTGAACCATGATCAAAACCACTCATTTTTAATAAGGTGGCTGGACAACGGGCCGCCTTGTAGATGTCCTGGACCAACATGTGAGTCAGATTCGTGCATGGCACGCATTTTCGGGCTGCGCATTCATGCAGGCGGAGGGGTTGGGTGTGGATGGAGTTGGGGTTTGGCGGGTGGTAGCAAACCTAGGCACCGGCTTCACAGTGCACGAGCCAGCTGTGCCCAATCCCTGAATGATATGGCTGACCAGCTCGGATAGTGAACTGATGCCTCGGAGAGAGGGAAGAGGGAGAGAGAGAGGGCCAACTCGAAGGACTTCTTCCTCACGACATACAGCACATACTGCTCACAATAAACAATCCGACGCGATTTTACTCTATCATGATGCGGTAAAAGCCGTGAGTTGGAAGACTGCCAACTGGAGCGATAACTCGGTCCTCCACTCAAGACAGTGGGTCCGATTGCACGGGCTCCTTCTTACTGCGGTGGCTATAGTACTCTCATTCAGCTGGGATTCGAACCGTTCCTATGTCGTGTGTGCGAAGGCATGGGCCATCATGCGCTGTGTGGGATTGCGTGACACGCGTGGACCGTCTATTTAGCTTTGTCGGCCACTGTGCCCAATCCCATATCCAGTCTTCTTGACCTTGTCCTGCCACCATGCTTAGGTGGGTGAGGAAGTGGAGCATGTAACAGATACTGCGCAAGTCTGCTATCATTATAAACTACTTCACGAGCAATTCACCGTCTTCACGTACGCCCTACTTGGGGCACCCCGTGGACATCGTCATTCACGATGGTCGAACTATCGTGAAGGGCGAACAACAATATCTTCGGCATACTTAACATGTACGCAGTCATTTCGTGATCTCGTCGCAAACTTGGCATCGGTCGCACTAGTGGTCGTAGGAGTAAATTAATACTAATAGTAGTATAACTATTAGTAATAGTAGTAGTTATAGTAAGCTGGTGACAACTGCGGTAAATGGTTGTGATGCTGCTGATGTAGATGCAGACCACTTATGGTCCTAGCCCTCTGCCTAGCCAATCAAGAATGAATCTTATGTCAGGAAAAATGTTGCTATTGCATCACTGAAGGTGAATGCAACCGACTTCTGCGCAACTGGAAAACGGTTTTAAAATTTATTTAACAAATACGGCAATTTACACCGGGGTCTATTCCAAGAACCCCTTCTTACCTTCTGCGAAATGATGCCTTTCATGCTGGTTTCGTTACTTCTCACATCTCATTGTCCTGGGCTTCTCGTTATGGCTGAACACGCTAACGGTAGGTTTGTACCCTCAGACTCCTCCCTTCAGTCTTCTGAAATTCAAGGATCCCAATAAAAAAATTACTTATTCAAAAAGTGACAACACGTGTACAACTCAAGCTCAATGCAATCCTAACTGCGGGCGAAGGCACTTGATTATCGGCACAACTTGGTCTGTGCATTAATTTGCTCAAACAGTTAAGTCCAATAACACTAGTAGCTTTTGAGGTACCCAGCGGTCGCTCCCATAGCAACTAGTGGTTACACGCAAACCGCTTACCGAATGCGGGACTGCGTCTTCATCGTACTACGCTTAATTGCAGTGCGTGTAGTTTTTAAAAGCATTGCCTTTTGATCACCTGCAAATACTTGCTGAGGTTCGAGTTTTATGTCGTTGTATATAAATAACCTCTGCCCTTACCGCTGACAGATGGTGTATAAGAGTGCACGCAAAGAGGAAGTGCAGAAAAGGGTACCATGGGCTTCTGAATCCAGAACGTCTACTGAACAGATATCTATCTTATGTTAAACCCTATAGCATCGGTTAATAGGAGGTGGAAATTTCAAGCGGCTGGTCAAGTAGGACACTACTACCATGCTGAACCGACGTAAGCCAGCTTCATCATCCCGCTAAGGATGCGTTGAGCATGATTCCCTAAGGAGCTGAATACCGTGGATGTCCGAGGGATACGTGGTAGCCCAGCTTTTGTCTTTTCTCGGAACCATTAGGTTTGAATATTGTTGAACTCTTCGGGGCCTTTAAAACACACACTCGAGGACACCAGTGCATGTAAGCTTGACAAACCGAAACAAATGAACAGCATTTATTAATGTAATACTCATAAATTTTCACCCATTAACCTGTGGTACATGCCGATGGCTGAGGTCACGCGCTTTCTTTTTCTCCACGTATCACCATACCAGTGTCACAGAGGGCATACTTAAGCTTTATTTCCCCTTGCATCCCTAATCAAAGCACAGCCAGTGCAAGATTGGCGTTTATAACTTTTTGAATGTTTACACTGATAAGCATTTGATTGGTGGAGAAGGCAGGCTCGAGAATTGGACCTCACCCCGTTCGACTGCTGGTCTTGATTGAGATCTACGCTGGTTCACCTCTCAATCAAAATAGGCATTAGGATTTTAACGGCTGGATTAAAACCTCTTAAGTGGTCTGCCATTAAGTGCGAGTCAGATTTTGTCCCTAACATCTCATATCAGGATGCGGAGGACGTGGACGTATGAGCAGGGGAACCAGGTCTTCTAAGCGATCGCACTTCATTTATCTCTCGAAGCCATGGATTGATGGATGCCGATGACGGACGCGTGTCAGTCAAGTTCTGCTCGAGTTATTGTCAATCAGGATGACTTGATATGGGAGGAGAAAGAGGTAACGGACCCAGTGCGCGACACCAGGAAGAAGGAAATAGACAGACCTCCCTAACACCATCTGCGGTGCTGTTTCAGCCGCTTATCTCCCCCCCCCACACACACACATACACACGCACGACGAGAACCTGTCACTCAGACAAACCCCACGTAATTTGATGATTTTAATTGCTCCATCGAGAAGGCGTAGCTGATGGAGCCTAAGAAGTAAGGACAACGGATGCACGTTGTTGTGAGTGTGCAGCTGGGGTAGGAGAGAAGGGCCAGTGGTGGTGGTTGTGGTGGTGATGGTGTTGGAGGAGGGGGAGGAGGAGGAGTAGATGACGTGGGCGGTCGAGTGAACTTACTTTTTTTGGGCTCTTGCTGGTAGTAGGATTGGCATTTTTTAGCCGTCAGTCTCCCAGACCAACAAGAGCACTAGCAGCAGCAGCACAAGTTGCGTGGTTACCGAGCCCACTCCCCCCACTTACTCAGCCTTAACTACCCTTTTTTCCCTCTCCCCTCAGTAACGTTCACCCTCCTCCTGCTCCTGCTCCTCCTCCTCCCGTCTGGTCTTCTTCGAGTGAACCGATGGAGGTGCGTGCATTATACCTCAGGAGCCGGAAGAAAATTTGTATATTTTGTTACCTTGAGACAGATATGTCAATCATCCAACTCGTACTGAAAAAGCGTTGCTCACCTCAAAAGCATCAAATAGCCACCTCACCTTTCTTCACCCGTAGGTCCAGTCAATGCGCGTTCGAAATCAGCAGCAGCAGCAGTGGTAGCAATAGTAGCAGCAGACACCATGGATGGGATTTAGGCATGAAGGACGAGAAATTAGACGAGATCCTCTGAGAGAACGAGAAAACGGGAGAACCGATTCCGCCTTCAAACAGCAAAATTACTCCATCAAGCTGGTTTGGAGGACGCGCTTAAGAGGGGATCACAAATTCCAGGCGAACAGATTCTATATTGCTACTACAGATTCTCTTCTTCCTTCCTGTCAGCTTCCCAGGAACTTACAATGTCGTGACACTGGGCATAGGCAAATAAGGGAAGAGAGCGTGCGGTAGATCCTATGCAAGGGAACTTTCACTTAAAAATAATTTGCGTGCAAATCGCCACCCCTACACCACCCTTTTGGGAGTGTGCGAGGGACATCGTCAGATTACGACGACAGACCTAACGTGTATGCTTTGTGCGTGTGCATGTGTGCTCCATAAACTGGCCGCGCGGTGTCTTCGCTAGACCAACACTGGGTGCGCGTTTCTGACATGGGCATGCGTAGGTACAGGCTCATGCCGCACCCCGCTCTCCCACTCCGTACGAGATGTTTCCTTTGCGCCCGAACCCGCCCCCGGTCTACTTGCCAAGGTCTTGACACTGGGCAAAGGCAAATAAGGTAAGAAAGAGGGCGGTAGATGCACTGCAAGGACAATATCACTTTAAAATAATTTGCGCACAATCACACCGTCCTTGCACCGATTACCTGTGGAGCGTACGGTGGGAATTGCCGAATTACGGTGGTCGAGCTCCATATCCCCTGCTTTAGTGAATACTGGTGTGTGCGTAATTGGGGCCAGCTCAGGCGCGCGAAGACGGGTAAGCCGACCCGTCAGCGAATGCACCCACTCCCACATCAGACAACTGACCGGCTCGGACGGTGGTCTGATTGTGGTGGTGAGGGAGAGAGTGAGGTCGACAGCTCAGCGAATTTTCCTCACTATAAACAATCTGACGCGCTTGAAACTATTACGGTGCGCTTAAAGCCGGGGCTTGGAAGGTTGCCAAATGACGGGATAACTCGGACCACGTGGTCAGCCCAATGTGTGTTTTCTGTGGAGTGGCTGACTGGCGGACTGAGAGTCAGGTTGCAATGGCTCCTTCTTAATGTGGCCTTTATGGCACTCCCACTCCATGGGATCCGAGCCAGGTGTGGTGGCATGCCCAGGTGATGGTCCGGCCGCGCCAACCACCTGTGCCCTCTTCCGCCTCCGGTCTTCTTGGCTCTGTCATGGCACCGAGCTCAGGTGGGTGGTGAGGTGAGAGTGCGGTAGATACAGCGCAAGTCTACTATAACTTTAAACTGAATCATGCGCAATTTACTGTCCCACCACCACCACCCTTCCGTTGAGCATACGATAGACCTCGTCGTAATCAAAGATCGAACTGTCATGTGTGTGTGTGTGTGTGTGTGTGGTGGTTTGGCCGCCCCAGCCACCTGCGCCCTCTCCCCATCTCCGGTCTTCTTGACTCTGTCTTGACACCGGGCTCAGGTGTGGGAGGGAGGAGAGAGGCGGTAGCTGCAGCGCAAGGCTACTATCACTTAAAAACTAATTCACGCGCAAGTCACCGTCCCTGCACCACCTGGTGTGGAGCATACGGTGGACATCGTCGGACTACGACGGTCGAACTGTCGTGTGTGTGTGTGTGTTTGTGTGTGTGTGTGTGTGTGTGTGTGTGTGTGTGTGTGTGTGTGTGTGTGGGTGTGCCCCCCTAAACGGGCCACGTGGTAGATGCGTTGGACCAACATGGGGCCACTGGGGCACGGCAGGCGTTATTCGGGTTGCGCTCCCATAACAAATGCCGAACATAGAGGTGTGGTGGCACGCCTAGGGGCGGCTAGGACGTAGGGGGACCCGGCCGCACCAGCCACCTGCATCCCTTCCCGCCTCCGGTCTTCTTTGACTTTGTCTTGACACCGGGCCCAGGGTGTGGGAGGAGGAGAGAGTGCTGGTAGCTGCAGCGCAAGGCTACTATCACTTAAAAATAAATCACGCGCAAGTCACCGTCCCTGCTCAACTTTCCCATGAGCATACGGTGGACAATTGTCGGACCACGACCTGGCCCGAACCATCGCGTGTGTGTTCGACCTGTTCTCATGCCCGTCTCCTTCGACTCCCCACCCCCACTCATGACAGCAATTCTATTACTCCCACCGTCATAGGACCACGTCCGTCTACTCATCAGCCTGTTGCCCCACCGCCGCGCACCGCTTCGCCTTCACGCACCACGCCACCATCAGCGTGGGAAATCTCTCCTAGCTGTGCTCGAGTCGCGACCGCGCATTCACCCTCGCGTACCGTACTGGTCGATCGCTTGCGAATATGTCGTGCATGACTGGTGGGCCGGTGCGCGGAGCGCCATCACACAGCAGAGATCGTCGCCTCCACTGCCCCTCACTGTCCTCGCGCATTCACTCATCGCATGGGCCTATTCGGTCACATGCGCATCCATGACAGCGGAATTCACCACAATGCCGACAACACCGATACACCATGCACACCCTCCGCTCCTGCCATTTCTTAGCGCCCCTGCCATCCCCCACTACCATGAATGACATCGCCCCCAGCCTCTACCGATTTCTCCTGCCCAAACTGCGCCCGCAACTTCAACTCACGCATAGGCCTGGTCGGCCACCTACGAATCCATTGCACGGAGGCTGGTGAACCAGTGCCTGGGGCTCCGACATATAGTCGACGCGCCCGCCTTCACTGACCTCAATGCTCCCTCACATTTACACACCGCATGGGCCTATTAGGAAACATGCGCCTCCACGACAAACTCCGGTAAACTACCGGAGGCTAAGCTACATCAGCACACACTACCTACAGCAATGCATCGACAACACCCTCACAATCACCATTTACCAGAGCATATCACGGTTTCCTAGAAACAGTGGCTGGGAAATCTGCCAATCTGACGCTTCCACCAGACCACGCCGTCGGCTCAGTGTATGTGCTATGTGTGTCGAGTGGCTGACCAGTGGACTGGGAGTCAGAGGGCGATGGCTGTTCCATATCCCCTGAGTTAGTGAATCCTGGTGTGTGCGTTATGGGGCAAGTTCGTGCTGTGGCGCGCGAATATAGGGTACGCCGATCCGTCATCCAATGCGCCCACTCCCACATCAGGCAACTGACCGGCTCGGACAGTGTCTTATGGTGGAGGTGGGAGAGAGAGTGAGGTCGGCAGTTCAGCGCATGTTCCTTACTATAAAAAATCTAACGTGCTTGAAACTATCACGGTGCGCTAACAGCCGTGGCTTGGAAAGTTGCCAACTGACGGGATAACTCGGACCGCGTGGTCAGCCAAATGTGTGTTTTGTGTGGAGTGGCTGACTTGCGGACTGAGAGTCAGGCTGCAATGGCTCCTTCTTAATGTGATCTTTATGGCACTCCCCACTCCGTGGGATCCGAGTTAGGTGTGGTGGTACGCCCAGGGGCGGCTCCGGCCGCGCCAGCCTCATGCGCCCTCTCTCATCTCCGGTATTCTTGCCTGTGTCGTGAGACCGGGCTCAGGTGGGTGAGTAGAAGAGTGTGCGGTAACGTTAAGCGCCATGGTTGGAATGTTGCCAACTGACAATTACACTCAGACCTCGCAGTTAGTCAAATGTGTGTTGTGTGGAGTGGCTGACTGGTGGTCTGAGAGTCAGGCTGCGATGGCTCCTTCTTAACGTGACCTCTGGCTATCTCACACATGTGAGATGTAAGCCGTTAAACCCCCTGTTGTTTGAAATCCTGGTGCTTGTGTGTGGGGGGCCAGGTCGTGTACGTAGTACCCGTAGACGAGGTCACCAACAGCTGCACCTGCTTCCGCATCAGACAACTGACCGGCTCGGACAGTGGTCTGATTGTGGGGGTGGGGGAGAGAGTGAGGTCGAGAGCTTAGCGTATTTTCCTCACTATAAACAATCGGAGGCGCTTGAACCTATCACGGTGCGCTAAAAGCCGTGGCTTGGAAGGTTGCCAACTGACGGGATACTTCGGACCACGTGGTCAGCCCAATGTGTGTTTTGTGTGGAGTGGCTGACTGGCGGACAGAGATTCAGGTTGCAATGGCTCCTTCTTAATATGGCCTTTATGGCACTCCCACTCCGTGGGCTCCGAGCCAGGTGTGGTGGCACGCCCAGGGGCGGCTCTGGCCGCGCCAGCCTCCTGTGCCCTCTCCCATCTCCGGTCTTCTTGACTCTGTCTTGACACCGGGCTCAGGTGGGGGAGGAGGAGAGAGTGCGGTAGCTGCAGCGCAAGGCTACTATCACTTAAAACTAATTCACGCGCAAGTCACCGTCCCTGCACCACCTGGTGTGGTGCATACAGTGGACCTCGTCGAAATCGACGGTCAAACTGCCGTGTGTGTGTGTGTTTGCCCCATAAACGGGTCACGTGGTAGATGCGTTGAACCAACACGGGGGCCACATTAGAGCACGGCAGGCGTTATTCGGGTTGCACTCCCATAACAAATGCCGAACATGGAGGTGTGGTGGCACGCCTAGGGGCGGCTAGGACTTAGGGGACCCAGCCGCGCCAGCCACCTGCGTCCTCTCCCACCTCCGGTCTTCTTGACTCTGTCTTGACGCCGGACTCATGTGGGGGAGGAGGAGAGAGTACGGTAGATGCAGCGCAAGTCTACTTTCACTTTAAACTAAATCACGCGCAAGTCACCGTCCCTGCTCCACTTTCCCATGGAGCATACGGTGGATATCGTCGGACTACGACGGTCGAACTGTCGTGTGTGTGCAGCTGCAGCTGCGCTGGAGCGGTCACCTTGTGCGGATGGACGACGAAAGGCTACCAAAATGACTCTTCTATGGCGATGTCACCATGGGTTCTCATCGACAAGGGGTTCAAGTACGACGCTAGAAAGACACTCTGAAGACCTCCCTGAAGCAATTGCAGATCAACCCGGAGTCCTGGGAGGACCTTGCCCGGAATCGATCGGCTTGGAGGAGAACAGTGAAGACAGGAGCAGCAATCTACGAAGCCAACAGGATCACCGCTACAAAGACCAAAAGAGCGGCACGAAAGTAATCAATGCCCCGGATCAACATCACCAATGCCCAGGCCTATCCAACATGCCCGCGCTGTCACCGCACCTTCCGCGCGCCAATTGGCCTAGTCGGACTTCTTCAGACGCAATGCATCAACAATCCAACAATTCAAAATTCTACATCAACTACTGCCAACCCTCCTTCGGACTCCCCAACTCTCATCTCTGGCATCAATTCCTTTAGTCCCACCATCATCGAGACCACATCACTATGCTCAGCACGTGTTAACACCACCACCAACACCGCCACCACCACGACCACCATCAGCGATGGGGACTCTCTCCTAAACTGTCCTCATTGCGACCGCATCGGCCTAACGCATCGGCCTGGTCGGTCAATTGCGAATCCATCGTACAGAGACTGGTGAACCAGTGCCTGGAGCTAAAAAACACAGCAGAGATCGCCACCTCCACTGCCCTCACTCTCTTCGTGCATTCACTCATCGCATGGGCCTATTCGGTCACATGCGCATCCCTGCTAGCGGAATTCACTCCAATGCCGACAACACCGATACCCCATACACATCCTCCAATCCAGCCATTCTTACCGCCACCGCCACCCCACTACCATGAATGACTACCCCCCTCAGCCTCTTCCGATTTTTCCTGCCGACACTGCGACCGCAAATTCAACTCACGCATCGGCTTGATAGGTCTCCTGCGAATCCATCGCACCGAGGCTGTTGAAACAGCGCCTGGGGCTCCGACATACAGTTGACGTGCCTGCCTCAACTGCCTTCACTGCTCCCGCACATTCACACACCGCATGGGCCTATTCGGACACATGCGCATTCACAAAAACCTGCGGTAAACCAACGGAGGCTAAGCTACATCAGCACACATTATCTATACCAATACATCGACAACACCCTCACAATCACCATGGACCTGAGTATATCAAGGTTTCATAGAAACCGTGGCCGTGAAGGTTGCCAATCTGACGCTTACATCAGACCACGACGTCGGCTCAGTGTATGTGCTGTGTGTGTCGAGTGGCTGACCAGTGGACTGGGAGTCAGACGGCGATGGCTGCTCCATATACCCTGAGTTAGTGAATCCTGGTGTGTGCGTTATGGGGGCCAGGTCGTGCTGTGTCGCGCGAAGATGGGTACGCTGATACATCAGCCAATGTGCCCACTCCCACATCAGGCAACTGACCGGCTCGGACAGTGGTCTGATTGTGGGGATGGGGGAGAGAGTGAGGACGAGAGCTCAGCGCATTTTCCTCACTATAAATAATCTGAAGAACTTGAATCTATCACGGTGCACTAAAAGCCGTGGCTTGGAAGGTTGCCAACTGACGGGAAAACTCGGACTGCATGTTCAGCACAATGTGTGTTTTGTGTGAAGTGGCT
Organism: Schistocephalus solidus; assembly: GCA_017591395.1. Taxonomy (NCBI): domain Eukaryota; kingdom Metazoa; phylum Platyhelminthes; class Cestoda; order Diphyllobothriidea; family Diphyllobothriidae; genus Schistocephalus; species Schistocephalus solidus. The sequence goes on from WEDG01008215.1 coordinate 14,897, forward strand.
GACTGGTGAACTGAAAGTCAGGTTGCAATGGCTCCTTCTTAATATGGCCTTTATGGCACTCCCACTCCGTGGGCTCCGAGCCAGGTGTGGTGGCACGCCCAGGGGCGGCTCTGGCCGCGCCAGCCTCCTGTGCCATCTCCCATCTCCGGTCTTCTTGACTCTGTCTTGACACCGGGCTCAGGTGGGGGAGGAGGAGAGAGTGCGGTAGCTGCAGCGCAAGTTTACTACCGCTTAAAACTAATTCATGCGCAAGTCACTATCCCTGCACCACCCTTCCGTGGAGTATACGTTGGACACCGTCGAAATCGACGGTCGAACTATTGTGTGTGTTTGGGGTGTAGGCGGTTCGCAGTGACCAACGGAGTAAAGCAGGGCTGCGTACTGGCCCCCACCCTCTTCAGTCTCATGTTCTCGGCTATGCTTATGGACGCCTACCGTGATGAGCAGCCTGGTATTCGCATCGCCTACAGAACTGACGGGCGCCTTCTCAACAGTCGGCGTATGCAGGCTCCAACGCGCGTGTCTACGACTACAGTCCATGACTTGCTCTTCGCAGACGACTGCGCCCTTAACACCGTGACGGAGGAGGACATGCAAAGGAGCATGGACCTCTTCGCCGAAGGCTGCGCTGATTTTGGATTACCAATCAGTACAGCCAAACGGTTGTCATGCACCAGCCGCCACCCAGCGCGGAATACAATGCTCCTCGAATCAATGTCAACGGTGCTCAACTCAAAAATGTGGAGACCTTCGCTTATCTAGGAAGCACGATTTCGCGCAACACGAGAATCGATGACGAGGTTGCCCAACTGATTTCCAAAGCTAGTCAGGCCTTCGGCCGGCTGCAGGCCTCCGTGTGGAATCGCCACGGTATTCACCTGAACACCAAACTGAAGATGTACAAGGCCGTCGTCTTTTCAACACTCCTTTACGGAGCGGAAACCTGGACCGTCTACTCGAACCAAGCCAGGGAAGCTGAATCACTTTCATCTCAGCTGCCTCCGCAGAATACTGAAGCTGAGATGGCAAGACAGGATACCGGACACGGAAGTCCTGGAGCGGACCGGAATCCTCAGCATCCATGCCATGCTGAGGCAAGTGCAGCTGCGATGGAGCGGCCACTTGGTAAGAATGGATGACGAGCGACTACCCAAACGACTTTTCTACGGAGATGTCGCTACGGGTTCTCGTCGGCAGGGGGGTCAAAAACGACGCTACAAGGACACCTTTGAAGAATCGCTGAAGCAACTGCAAAATCAACTCGGCGACCTGGGAAGACCTCGCTCAGGATAGACCGGCATGGAGAAGATCAGTGAAGACTGGTTCAGCAATCTACGAGGCCAACCGCATCGCCGCCGCCAAGGCCAAAAGAGCGGCACGAAAGTCACCAGCGCCCCGCACCAACACCGCCAAAGCCCAGGCCTGGCCAACATGCCCGCGCTGTCAACGCATCTTCCGCGCGCGAATCGGCCTGGTCGGACATCTTCGGACGCAATGCACCAACAATCCCACACTTCCAATTTCTACGTCAAATTCTGCCAACCCTCATTCTGACTCCCCACCCTCACTCCTGACATCAATTCCATTACTCCCACCATCATAGAGACCACATCCATCTACTCATCGCCTGTTACCCCACCACCGCAACCACCATTGCCTTCGCCTTCACTACTACCACCACAACCACCATCAGCGATGGGGATCTCTCCTAAGCTGTACTCAATGCGACCGCACGTTCACCTCACGCATCGGCCTGGTCGGTCACTTGCGAATACATCGTACAGAGACCGGTGAGCCAGTGCCTGGAGCACCATCACACAGCAGAGATCGCCGCCTCCACTGCCCCTCACTGTCCTCGCGCATTCACTCATCGCATGGGCCTATTCGGTCACATGCGCATCCATGACAGCGGAATTCACCACAATGCCGACAACACCGATACACCCATTCACACCCTCCGCTCCTGCCATTCTTAGCGCCCTGCCACCCCCACTACCATGACTGACATCGCCCCAGCCTCTACCGATTTCTCCCTGCCAGCACTGCGCCAGCAACTTCCAACTCCACGCATCGGCCTGGCCGGTCACCCGCGAATCCATCGCACGGAGGCTGGTGAAACCAGTGCCTGGGGCTCCGACATACAGTCGACGCCCTGCCTCCACTGCCTTCACTGCTCCCGCACATTTACACACCGCACGGGCCTATTCGGACACATGCGCATTCACGACAAACCTGCGGTAAACCACCGGAGGCTAAAGCTACATCAGCACACACTACCTACACCAATACATCGACTACACCCTCACAATCACCATTTACCCAGAGTATATCACGGTTTCATAGAAACCGTGGCTGAGAAGTCTGCCAATCTGACGCTTCCACCAGACCACACCGTCGGCTCAGTGTATGTGCTGTGTGTGTCGAGTGGCTGACCAGTGGACTGGGAGTCAGACGGCGATGGCTGCTCCATATCCCCTGAGTTTGTGAATCCTGGTGTGTGCGTTAGAGGCAGGTCATGCTGTGGCGCGCGAAGACGGATACGCCGATCCGTCAGCCAATGCGCCCACTTCCACATCAGGCAACTGACCGGCTCGGACAGTGGTCTGCTTGTGGGGATGGGGGAGAGAGTGAGGACGAGAGCTCAGCGCATTTTCCTTACTATAAATAATCTGACGAACTTAAATCTATCACGATGCACTAAAAGCCGTGGCTTGGAAGGTTGCCAACTGACGGGATAACTCGGACTGCATGTTCAGCACAATGTGTGTTTTGTGTGAAGTGGCTGACTGGTGAACTGAAAGTCAGGCTGCAATTGCTCCTTCTCAATGTGGTCTTTATGGCACTCCCACTCCGTGGGATCCGAGCCAGGTGTGGTGGTACACCGAGGGGCGTCTACGGCCGCGCCAGCCACCTGCGTCCTATTTTGCCTCCTGTCTTCTTGACTCTGTCATGACACCGGGTTCAAGTGGGGGAGGAGGAGAGAGTGCGGTAGCTGCTGCGCAAGTTTACTACCGCTTAAAACTAATTCATGCACAAGTCACTATCCCTGCACCACCCTTCCGTGGAGTATACGGTGGACCTCGTCGAAATCGACGGTCGAACTGTCGTCGGGTGGGTGTAGGCGGGGTAAGCGCAGGTTAATAGGAGAAGAAGACCGTTGTCATTGAAGCCAGTGGGAACATGGGGACCCAGAACTCCTGTTCACGAAGCACGGTCTGTGCCGACGCGGGCGTTAAAGTCACCAAGGACAATTAACTTATCCGCCTTCGGCACAGTCGCCAAGATGGAGTGTAGATCCTCGAAGAATTTTTCCTTCGCCGCATCAGAGCTCGTCATTGGGGGAGCGTAGGCACTGATGATGGTGACAAAATTGTCTCCCCGAAGAGGCAGGCGGAGGCTCATAATGCGATCATTGATACCGTGCGGTAGACAGGGCAGACGTCCAACGATGCCGTTCCGAATGGCAAATGCGACTCCAGCGTCACATCACTCTGCCTTTGGTCAGCCGCTCCAGAAGATGGTGTAGCCGGCACCCACCACCTCCAGCTGACCCAGTTCAGAGAATCCGGTCTCGCTGAGAGCAGCAATGTCAACCTTGTAGCGCGCCAGTTCCCGAGCGACTAGCGCCGTCTTCCATTCCGGCCGGTAGCTCCTCCGATTGTCTAAAAGGGAACGAACATTCCAGGCTGCTAGTGTGAGCGGACTCACCCGGAGTATCCCGAAGGGTACCCGAAGTTGTTGTTGGTATTGTTTTGAGTTTTTCGACCGTATGTAATTGCAGTCTTTTAGCCACGGTCTGCTGCAGTTATCGTGAAACCCAGCATTTGTTTAGGGCACATTTTCTAGCCCCTCCCCGCGAGGGGGTAAGCAGTGCTATCCCTAAATAGGGCTGCTTAGTCACCCAGGCGTCTACCGAACTCCACTATGAGTCATGATTTGGGTTAGTGAGAGAACGACCGATTCGCTTGGGCCGCCTACGTGATTGCATGTCGCCCTCGCCGTAGGACTTTTTGACCGTGGGGAAGATGAGGACAGAGGGAGAAGAGGAGGGGTAGAAGCAAGAGTAAGAAGAGGAGGAGAGAGGAGGGGTGGAGGAGAAGTAGGAGGGAAGAGGGGAGTGGGGTGGAAAAGGAGAGGATGAAGATCAGGGAGGACGGGAGAGGTCAAGAACAGGGGGAATGGAGCAGACATACCGGGTGTAAAGACACACACAACTTGGTTTAGCCCACCGGTCGTTGCGGATGCCCGGGGTGTGGCCGGTGGGAAGAACCCAACTTCGAGGAGCCACAGGTGAGAGCTGGGTACCAGTTAGAGACGGCCACAGCAGCATTCACCACCTGTACGAGACAAATGGAGCGACCAAATGCTATCTGTGTAGTGCTGCCCCTAACTAGTACCCCCTACACCCATACATACATACATACATACATGCATCGACAGTTCGACCGTCGTAGTCCAACGATGTCCACCGTATGCTCCATGGGAAGGGTGGAGCAGGGACGGTGACTTGCGCGTGATTTAGTTTTAAGTGATAATAGACTTGGGCTGCATCTACCGCACTTTCTCCTCCTCCCCCACCTGAGCCTGGTGTCAAGACAGAGTCAAGAAGACTGTAGTCGGGAGAGGACGCAGGGGGCTGGTGCGGCTGCAGCCGCCCCTGGGCGTGCTGCCACATCCCCCATGTTCGGCATTTGTTAGCGGAGCGCATCGCGAATAACGCCTTTCGTGCCCTAAGGTGGCCCTCGTGTAGGTCTAATGCATCTATCACGTGGCCCGTTTAGGGGGCACTACATGCATACATACATAATTAAAGTAAAATATGCCTAGCTAAATTTTGTTTAATCTCTCTTCGCGAATAAATCTCAACCAATCATCACCGATGGGATCTACTCTTGACCATTCAGAAGTTATAAATACGGGTGAGGAATGTAATCCAGGAACCACCGTTTTCGACCGAGCCCGACGATCAGAATTACTTATTGCTGCACGTCCTTCGTTCCTCCTCGATCCCTGTTGGACAATCTTCCTTCGGATTTAGATTAATGTTTGCCTAGGTTTTCCCATTTCCATAGCTTCTCATTGTACTTTGGTTATTAGTAAATTGTATTCACTAACGTCTTCCTTTTCCTTCCTGGGTCATATCTAACGTATTCTGGGCACATTACAGAAAACCTTTGTGTGTAACGGACCACAGAACCATCAGAATTGTTTGAATTTACTGGGAAAATTTTTCATAAAGATCCCGGATGGGAATGGCGTAATTGCTGGTCTGTAAGCATGGCCGGTGTTTCTTCTCTCCCTACCGATGACACCTCCCCCTTCCGTTACCACTATCGTACCGTCTCGCAAGTCCCTGACCGTCAGCATCTCCCATGGCCATTGCCTGCAGATTCCGACAGCGTTGCACTCCCCACCGTTATCTAGCTGATCATTCATGACCATCTACCACTCCAAACCGATCGATTGTACAATATTCGCTTGTATCTGTATAATTCTCTTTTGTTGCCTACCATTTGTCACTGCTAACATAAATCCCGATACATATAAGCTTATTCCCTCCTTCTATATATACATGGGTGTCTGATGAAGTGCTCAACGATTCTGACGGCTTTATATGTCTGAAGCTATTCCTAGTGATATACTCCACAGTGTGTGCGACCCTGGACGTCCTCGGACGCTACCTTGGCGGATGGAGTAGAACACACACCCTTTCCCCCTGTGAACACCAACTCAGTCAGCACTCAGGACAGTGCTGATCCTCAGGTAAATATTCGGAGATTTTAATAGGGTGTGGCATCCGGTAGAGTCCGGGATAATAACGCAGCCGAGTTATAGGGACGTTGATACAGTTCGGATTTCTTCTCAGTGGAAATGTCTCTTGATGATTTGGACGCTAAGGGGTTCAGGATTTCGGTACGGTATCAAATGGGCAAAAGATAATGGAGAGGATTATTAGAAGCAACAACGTGTATACTATAGGAGAAATAAAAAAATGATAACGATGTGGATAGGAAAGAATAAAAGAGTCTTGGGTCAGTAAGTCCGGAAAGACGTGGTGCAGTAATAACGGTACTGGCATGATGAAATGACGAATAAACGGGGGAATTATCACGTCGACGGTCACGGGTCCTGATTTGACACCTGCGCGCGTGCCTTTATGCTTCGCCTACAAGAGTCGGGTAAAGCGTCCGTTAAAACAAGTGCCCGGTCGTTCTGACGGGATGTTACATGGCCCTCCCCTGACAATGCAGCATTGTCCTCAGTGCTGTTGTGATCAGTGGTGTATGGTATAGTGACCTTAAGGGCTGCTGGGGGACTTGATCTGGTGGAATTATGGATAAGGAATCGTTTGTACAAAGGACGAAACGGCCGTGGTAGTGTTTTAGTTTGTTGAAATGTGCGGTAAATGATGGGAATTGTGTTTGTGAGGTGTTGCATAGGATGTAGTTAGTTGGCGATAAAATGTCTAACAACAAAGGTGCCTTGCCAGGGCTAGTGAAATTTTCCGGAGACACCACGTGGCGGAACAGCACGGTGGTGCGCGCTCAGATCGCCCAATTGTTGTGTAATCCTGGGTGAGTGGATATAATATTGCGTTTTTTTGGTGGGAAGATGCGACGCCGATTGTCTCACGTGCTGCATTATGTGCACTCCGTAGTGTTTCGCGTAGTTGGGTAGCGTAGGCGGATGGGGGTGTTGGGGTCAGGAGTGTGAAACGGGTATTGTAGGTCTGCCGGGAGAAGCACAGGGCGGCCTGTCCAGAGGTAATGAGGTGTGAGCCCGGTTAAAGAATGAACCGAGTCCCGATATGCCTGGAGGCAGAAAGGGAGCGGAATACCCCAATAAAACCCGCGGTGGTCTTTTGTAAAGTCGAGAAGTAACTTGTGAGTTGTGCGGTACGTGCGGTTGGTGCGTTCGACCAAACCATTTCTTTCGGGATAGTGGGGTGCTGTGCATTT
>WEDG01008216.1:0-32016 GCA_017591395.1 Schistocephalus solidus
GATTGGTGAGCTACTATGTGATGACGTTTTTCCAACTTGCCACTACGAAAAAAATCTCCGAGGTCATCCATTCAAACTAAGTGTGCCCCAAGTAAGATTGGATGTAAGGAAGTATTTTTTCACCAACCGTGTCGTGGTACCGTGGAATAACCTACCTGAGGCGATTGTTATGTCCCAGTCTGTGTATACATTCAAACATTGGCTTGACATACATATGTTACAGCACCACGAAGACTATGTGACTACTTAACCTTAACAATATCAGTGTACCACGTAAATCTGCATGCATTCACTTGACTGTTACTTCTTCAATTTGCTTCTTATTCTTGCTACTTTTATGTAACAAATAGGGATTTCAAAGGCGTAAGCCTATTTTCCTCAAATACACTGAACTGAACTAATTTTGTGGCTCACCGCTCCACCCTTTCGATCATGTTGTAGTCCTCTTGGGTTCACGGTCGCCAGGCTTGGATCGCATATTCAAGATGTGGCCTTACAAACGTACCAAAGACATTAGAAAAACAGTCTTCATCGAAAACATTAAATGTCCGCTTAGTAGCGTACAGCATTGAATTGGCAGATTTAGCCGCCTTGCAACATTGCGTAGGAGGCTTCAGGTTTTCAGCCATCCAAATGCCAAGATCCTTCTGTGTGTTTGTGTGCTTCTTGGAGTGACATACCTTTCAAATAGTAGTGTCGCATATAAGTAACCTTATTTGGATTTCCCAAACATAGCAGGGCGCATTTGTTTGAGTTGAAGGAGAAGAGCCATTTGCGGGACCACTCGTCCAATCGACGAAGATTTTCTTGGAAATCTTCTACATTGGCAGCATTGTGGATTTATTTCCAGATTTATTGCCAGTTTACAGGCAAGGTCGAAAGAGATATACAGTGGAGGGTTGAGCTGGCAGTGAAAAAACTGCTGATCGTTCTTTTAACTGTTTTCAGGAGAAAAACCTGCAGCTTATTGAGTGATTAAAGTTCAGGACAGGGAAGCATTGACAGAGGTGCATGGGTTAGTACTTCTCCTCTCAGTGTTATGGATCCGGTATTCTACAACAGCAGGTATGACGGTGAACGGATGTTCGCTGTCGACTGACGAATAAGCTTATAAAGGTCTACAGAGCCATCAATATTGCCTTCTGCATGAAGTCCTGTACAGAATTCAGAGTCCGTGAACGCCATCAGAACGGAAGAGAGCTTCCACAGAGACAGCACCTAAAATTTTTGGAAGATTTCCTGGATTTAGAAAACTAGCGACAGCTCTCGTAAACGAAGGAAAGCTTTGCTGAATTTTGATTCTTCTGAGTAGCTAATTTCAGATTGCTACCAACTTTACCTAAAATAACTGATGGTATTTGATGGTGCGTGCCAAAGGAAAAAATTAAAATACATCGCGATGCCTGGTGCACCGAGAATGGTCGAGCTACCTCCGAAAGGTAAGGGGTTAGAGGTACAACTGTTTAAAATTTTAAACAGTTAATATTGTCCCTTCTGTAATCTGCGAAACCACAACGGGTCGAGACTTGTAATCTCACAGCATTGTTGGTTGTACAGGTTTCTGTGTTCTGAAGAGAAAACTCTTTTTGTAAAGAAATTCTGAACTTATTCTATCTTACTCTGTTCACTAGCGTGCGGAAGGCTAAATAAAAACGAGTAGTATTCCAGACTAGGTCTGACATACATTTTATAAAGGCTGTTTCTAATATTGGCAGTTTTTAAGTTTCTGAGAATAAACACAGTAGTTTGTCGTGCTTTCAAGACAATCAGGTTACAATGTCTGACAGATTAAGACTACTAGAATATGATATTCCCAGATCATTTATAACTCCAGGAAAATTTAGGTCTTAACCGTCTATGTTAAGATGGGGCTGATGGTTGTCGCCAATAACAATAATGGAGCCCGTGTGTCAAGAAAGCGAAAGGCGCCACTGAGCGAAGGCCTTAAGATCATTTTTAAGAGCTCAAGCACGATGTTTTGATCGACCGGTTTATATCAATAGGCAACTTTTAAATCATCAACATACATAAATGGTCTTAAATACTGAAAACAATCAGGAACATCGTTGACAAAAAGGCAAAATAGAAGTGGGACCGAGCACGCTACCCTGAATAACTGCACTCTTCACAGGCGTGGGGTTGGAGATAAAAGCAGAAATTTTAACATGTTGTGCGTGAGCATTCAAAAAGGAGGATATTAAGTTCAGAAAATGGTTACCTATGCCGAAGGAGGCAAGGTTCAGCAGTAGAAGATCGTTGTCAACACGATCAAAAGCCTTCATGAAATCGAAGTACACGGTGTAAATTGCAAAACCGCTGTCTCAGGATTGTAGCACATGATCAAAGTAAGAGAGCCGGAAAGTGTCACAAGGCCTTTTTCAAGGAATCCATTCTGAGCCGCAGTAAGTAGGTTATTCTCTGTTAGGTGACACATCATCTTGTTTTGATCAATGTCTCTAAGATCTTCGAGACTGCTGGCAGTGTATTTATTGGCCTTATACGTCTGCCGTGTTTGGGTATAAGCAGAATGTGCGATTCCTTCAATAAAATAGGGAAGGATTCACTTTCAAGAGCAAGAGTAAATATCTTATACAGAAGGGACGGAAATAATTCGTTGGAACCCTCCTTTAGAACGCTGACCAGGACGCCATCTAGTCCAGGACTGTAAGATTTACGAAACCGCCGACTGACTATGGTCACGTTCCAGGGGCTAAAAGTTATAGTTTCAAGTAAGTTACCGGTCAAAACCCAGATTTTAGGTAAGGGATCGACAGTATGTTCACTAAACGTTCTAAACAAGAAAGCATTGAAGCATTCAGCTGTCAACTTTGCGTCAGCTGTAGGGTTTCCTAAGGCGTCTTGAAGTAAGGGGTGCTGCGTTTTTCTATGCGCTTTTAATGTGCGCGAAAAGAGTTTTGCAACATTTAACGAAGGTTGCTCGGAAAGTTTAACTTTTTCAGCTAGTCGTTTCTCTTCAGAGAGCCTCTAAGCCTGTTCAAAGCTTTTTTGGATCAAGGGTAAAACGGAAGAGTCAGTTAGTAGATGAAAACGACTTGAGAGTCTACGCAGTCTATGGCAGAAAGATAAAGGGAGGTAGACTTCATCCTTGACATTAATTATTTTTTTTCGGGGAGAAAAACGAGAAATGAGTGGACCTAGAACTTCATAGAATGTTTAAGTACAAACATTCACATCCAAACATAGAAAGAAGTAAGTCAAATCGTGGGAATTAAGATGTGCTAGCAATTCCTCCATATTTGCTAATTTGCAATCATTGAAAAAAACTATATTTTTTGGGAAACGTTTCATCAGCCTCGAGTTCTAGTGTAGAAAAAATATAGCATGGTCAGAACTCCCAAGTAGATCTAAAGGTGACACTGACAGCGGCTGACAACCTCTACAGAAAATAAGATCAAGTATGTTTTATACTCGGATGGGATAATCAACTTCCTGGTTCCACATGCCAATATCTATGGCCTCAAGTAGGTCGTCAAAATTTGCAGGACTGAAAGATGGAAACCAATGAAATTCAGGAAGATTGAAGTTACCTGCAATGAAGCAGTACTTCAGATTTAAGTCAGCTGCGGCGTGAAATGCCTGCGAGGGACATAGATCGTAATCCAATCAAAGAACCATGCAGCCTTTGAAGCAAGTTTTCCAGTAATTCTCCGTGCCTTTCTGATGTCGACAAATTTCCTGGCCAGAGACTCTATTTTGAAGCCCGTAGGAGGCACGATTCGAATGAAGCTGAGTTAATGGGTTAAGATGCCGATATCGATTGTTGTATGCCTGACTATCACAATGTCCGTTAGCCCTTCCCTGCCGCTCCTGATAAGCACGGACAATACGTGTTCCAATGTCAACTCTGCAAAATCTGTTGCTCAACTGTTCCGCCGTCGATCCTTCTCTAAACGAGGTTATAAAAAATAACTCCATTACTAAATGAAGCTAAGAACTTCGTTCTCGAAGACTCTGAAAAGGCAAAACTGTTTAGTGCATTTTTTGCAAATCATTTTTCAATGGAATCTATACCGGTTCCAACGTTTCAGGCATCCTCATTCAATATTATCAGCACCATTGATTTCTCCATAGAACTAATTCGTAAGCAAATGATGCCTCTGAAAAACTTGCACTCTTCGGGGACTGGCGGTATTCCAAACTCAGTTATAAAGAGAGTGCAAAGCTTTCCTCGATCGCTTAGCATCATTTCTCAGTTTAACTTTTAAACAGCTTCTTTCCTGAATCACGAAAGACATCTTTTATTCTGCCTGTCTTCAAGTCGGGATCTCGTTCGGACATAAATAATTACCGAGGCGTTCACAAAACTCCGGCTCTAGCGAAACTTATTGAAAAAAGTATTTTAAATCAAATTCGCAACTTTTTCTTAGAAAATGAGCTCCTTAGCTACTCACAATATGATTTTCTACCTAGGAGATCATGCGAAGTGTGCCAATTAGCTTTTCTTAACCTCATCACTTCCCTTCGTAATGAGCAGCAGTCAGTGCTTGTGATCTACCTCAACCTGAGCAAAGCCTCTGACAAGGTACGGCACAGACGTCTTCCGGTGAAACTGGAAGCCCTCGGCATCCGGCCTCCTCTCCTTGACTTCATTGGTTCCTACTTGTCTAACCGCAGCCAGATGGTCTTAGTAGGTAATAGCTATTCGATGAGGAAGTATACTACAGCACTGCCACATCTACAAGCAAAATAAGCATTGTGACGTTCCCAATGGACACAGTAAGAAAAACTCTGAAACAGCTACAGCTCATTAAATCACCTGGCCCAGATGGTATATCCGCAAAGGTTCTCAATGAACTGACTGACCAGCTGGTCTCTCCGCTCTCCAATATATTTGAAAATTCGATGGAGGCCGGGGCTCTGCCTACTGAGTGGAAGATAGCCAACGTAAGCCCCATCTTTAAAGGAGGAGAGAGGACATCACCAAACAGTTTCCGACCAGCCAGCCTCACAAGTATCTGTTGCAAAATGATGGAGTTGATAAAGAAGTTCATATCAACATGGATTTCGAAGTGGGCGATCCTGCTTCACAAACCTGCTCACATCCATGGACAGTTGGAAAAAATCATTAGAAATGGGTTTGTCAGTCAATGCGGTCTACATTGACTTTAGCAAAGCCTTTGACAGGGTTCCACACAAACGTCTGATCTTTAAGCTCCGTCAAATGGGTGTGACTGGCAACCTACTCAAATGGTTGGCCAACTTTATCACAGACAGGCACCAGCGTGTTTGTATTGGAGACGCCAAGTCTCAATTGGAAACTGTTAACAGTGGAGTTCCGCAGAGGAGCGTTCTGGGTCCCATTTTGTTTCTGGTGTACGTGAATGACTGCCTTGATTCTCTAACATGCAAGTAGGTTATGTTCACTGAAAATCTGAAGTTATGGAACTCGATTGAAAAACCGGAGGATGCGCGGAAATTACAACAAACCTTAGATCGCTGGCAAACATGGTGTGATGAGTGGCTGCTGAACCTTTATTTTAACAAATGCCAAATAATCTGACAGCGGTAAAGTTCTACAAGGATGCTTAGGTTTGAATATCTGTACTTGATCAGTGGTCACCAACTCCAGGAGGTAAATATTCTAAAGGACTTGGTTATATGGATGACACCCACTCTCAAACCATGGTCGCACTGTGCGAATATAGCAAACAAAGCTGTGGTTGTCTAAGGCGCAATCATGAGATCCTTCGTTAATTTTGACGGAGAACTTCGTTGGCGCGTGTTTGGAACATTTATCGGGCCAGTGTTGGAATATTGCGTTCAGGCATGATGCCCTTGTACGAAACATGAATAGGCTCTGCTGGAGAAAGTTCAACGGAGGGCGACGAAACTAGTCAGCTGATTGGAATGCCTACCCTATGAGGGCCGACTGGAAAGACATTCCTCTTTCTTAAAGGCAATACAAAAGGGATCTAATCTTAGACTTCACACTGGTCAGAGAAGTTGATTGTGCTATTCAGATGGCCGACTCTTTTGAATTGGCAAACATGACAAGTCTCCGAGGTCACCAATAAAAACTGAGAAGAAAACACGCCAAACTTGAAGTGCGGGCCAACTTCTTTTCCCAACGGGTGATTGAAGAATGGAACAAAATGCCAACCTCGGTTGTTAAGGCTAAAAGCGTTGAAATGTTTAAAAGAAGGCTTGATGAATTTTTACTTGATGGAAATATATTTAGTCGACGGCAAGAAATAAATAAATAAAATGTATATTAAAGGCACAAAGAGCCCCATCATTTCAAACTTAGTACCACGGTATAAATAAATACAAAGTGGATAATTGCTGCACCATGTGAGCATCCCTATGAACAGCATAAATTAGTAGTATTGAAGGCATATCCGATTCAGAACAATTTGCCATTTTTAAAACAATAGTTAACAATCGTTGACATATACGGTGAACTAGAAAAGAAGCAGTAAAAAAACCTCCTACGGTAAAATTGGAGGCGGAGTTCGGCAAGCTGCCAATTAAAAATAATTAGGAGAAAAACTACTTCACTAAAAAATTAATAGCTAGAGGCAATTGGATAGTATTGTGATGTTGCTGACAACGGATGGGGGTTCGGAACGCTCCTTGTCATGTGAGAGATAATATAGCAGTCAAAACTACTGTTTGTAAACACCAGTGGAAGGGAGAGAGTAGGAACTCATCGTAGACACCAGGGTCAAAACGAGGAGGGGACAGTAGAGGTCATGAGATCATCAGTTGAGATGCGACATTGCTGACTGCATATATCACTAATCAAAGAAGCAAAACAATCAGAACCCGCCTTGCTCTTCAACTGAACCTGGAGACCGTCGACGGGGATGTAAAATCGGAGGAAAGTATCAAGGTTGTCATGAGGTGGCGATGCAGTGGCCGTGAGAGAGGAGGAACTCATCGTGGATAGCAGGTTCGAAAAAAGAGGGGACAGTAGAGGTCACGAGATCATCATTGAGATGCGACCTTACTGACTGTATATTCCACCACAAAAGAGGCGAAACCATCAGAGCCCGCCTCGATCATCAACTGAACCTGGAGACAGTCATCAGGGTTGCAAATCGGAGAAAAGTATCAAGGTTGTCAAGAGTTGTGATGCTAGTTTAAAAGGAGGTGACGAAAAAGTGAATGCAAAGATTGACTCTACAGAGGATGATGGAAATATTTTTAGAGACCAATAAAATATCAATGGAGCTGCCTCAAATACCCGGAGGACCCTTTTAAAAATCCAAAATTTGTGAGCTTGGGAAGAAAAGAGACAATAAGGACTTTATATCTTCCGAAGTTAAATATTTGCGTAATTTGGTTTTGAAAATAGCTAATGTAGACGACAACCTAATTTCCAGTGGAAGATTATTCCAGATGAAATCATATTTGGAGGCAGAAAACTGAGATCGGTTATTTGCAGAGCTAAGGTTGGTGAAATGATCATGGAGGAATTAACAGTGGCATAGGGTCGATCTAACGGAGTGAGAGCGTTAATGCGGGGGAGATTTGGGCTAGATTTAACGCGTAAGAGGAAGCAGAGACCGGCTTCGAGTCTTCTTACCCACAGAAATTTAATGTTTGCTAACTGGCATCTATCCATATAAGAGTAAATGGATTCACGAAGAGAAAATGGTCTTCGAGTAAAAACCCTCTGAACTTTTTCAATCTTACTGCGGTCAGAGGCATTCATCAGCCCAAAAAGGGGATAGCAGTATTCTAGGATAGGAAGAACAAACATACGGTACAGGTTACACTTTATTTCCGGAAGGAAGAAATTATGTGATATAAAACCGCATATCTGTGCAGCCTTTGCAGAAATTCGATCTGCATAGGGCGATAATGCTAGCTTATTCGTGCAACTTAGACCTAAGTCTTTTATGGTTCTTCGTTCTAAAAGTGTACTATTTTGAAATACTAGGGGCCCAGGAAGCTTGGTGGGGCCAAAATACATGAATTTACCCTTGGATGAAGAAAAATCCATCTGCCAAGTACAGCTTCAACGTGAGAGCATAAGTAGATCAGTGTTGATTTTATCCACGCAACTATTGGCAGTGTCTTTAGAAAATGAATAAATGCATTTGAGGTCGTCAGCATAAACGGAATTTTGTAAATTTGTGAGTAAAGCTGAAATTTGGTTTATGTACAGAATGAAGAGAAGGGGACCAAGAACCGTGCCTTGAAATACGCCACTCGTGATCGGCTGAGGCCTCGAATAGCTATTACCTACTAAGACCTTCTGGCTGCGGTTAGACAAGAAGAAACCAATGAAGTCAAGGAGAGGAGGCCGGATGCCGAGGGCTTCCAGTTTCACCAGAAGACGTCTGTGCGGTACCTTGTCAAAGGCTTTGCTCAGGTCAAAGAAGATCACAACCACTGACTGCTGCTCATTACGAAGGGAAGTGACGAGGTTAAGAAAAGCTAAGTGACACACTTCGCATGATCTCCCAGGTATAAATCCATATTGCGAGTCGCTTAAGAGCTAATTTTCTAGGCAAAAGTCGAGAATTCTAGTAAAGATAATTTTTTCAAGAGGTTTTGCTAGTGCCGGGGTTTTGTGAACGCCTCGATAATTATTTACGTGAGACCGAGATCCCGACTTGAAGACAGGAAGAATAATAGATGTCTTCCATGAGTCAGGAAAGAATCCGTTTAGAAGATAAACTAATCGATATACTAAAACGACTATTTCCATGTAATATTATCCTATTTTTCTACCGTCTATCTGTAAATAGGCTTTTCAAAGGTTCTGCCTATCTCTCTTTTATATACTGAATTATTATTTCAAAAGATCGCTAACTGTTGACCTAGCAGGACAAGTTCTGTCTACATTTGAATAATTTGTACATTTTATCTGCACACATTGTCATTACTTTATTTCGTTATTAATGTTTGTTTAGATAGTGTCTTGTCGGTGCTTACCAAATATAAATTCTAAATTGTATTAATTATAGGCAAAACAGAGGGGTAGAAATGACGGGGCTCTCTGGGCCTTAAATATACAATTCATCCATTTATTTATTTATATTATCTTAGACTTCACACTTGTCAGAGGAGTTACTAGCGCTATTCAGATAACCGACTTTTTTTATTTGGAAAACATAAAAAAATCTCTGAGGTCACCAATACAAACTGAAGAGAAACCATGCCAAACTTGAAGTGCGGGCCAACTTCTTTTCCTAACGGATGATTGAAATATGGAAAAAACTGACAACTTCAGTTGTTCAGGCTGAGAGCTTTGAAATGTTTAAAAGAAGACTTGATAAATATTTCCTAGCATTACCAACTCTTGACAACCTTGGTACTTTCCTCCGAATTTGCAGCCCTGACGATAGTCTCCAGGTTGTGTTGATGATCGAGGGCGGGTTCTGATGGTTTCGCCTCTTTGGTGATGAACTATGCAGTCAGCAAGGTCGCATCTCGATGATGATCTCGTGACCTCTACTGTCCCCTCTTCGTTTAGACCATGTTGTCTACGATGAGTTCGTCCTCTCTCACCTCCACTGGTGTTTATAAACAGTAGCTCTGACTGCTATATTATCTCTCACCCGACAAGGAGCGTTCTGAACCCTCATACGTTGTCAGCAACATCACAATACTATCCCATTGCATTTAGCTATTAATTTTTAGTGAAGCAGTTTTTTTCTCCTATTTTTTTAAAAATTGGCGGCTCGCCGAACTCCGCCTCCGATTTAACCCTAGGAGTTTTTTTTACTGCTTCTTTTCCAGTTCACCGTATATGCCAAAGATTGTTGACTTTTGTTTTAAAAATGGCAAATCGTTTTGAATCGGATATGTTTACCGTACTACTCATTTCTGCTATTCATATGGATGCTCACATAGTGGAGCAATTATCCACTTTGTATTTATTTAAACCACGGTACTAAGTTTGTAATGATGGGGCCCTCTGGGCCTTGAATATACAATTTATTTATTTATATTTAGTTGACACAAATGACCCGTACACTATAACCACTATTGCCACGTTACATTGGTATATTTAACTAGCATCTATCAGTAAAAAGGGTTTACATGGAGCACGGAACGGACTCCCGGGACGAGGTGGTCCTTTCAGAAACTGTTGACACATTTAAATTCAAACTAGATACTCATTTTCTGAGAAACTATTGTCAATAAATAAATAAAATAAAATAAAATAAATACCATGAAGATTGTGTAAACAGTGGCAGGTTGCGCCTGCCCACACATATCGATGACCCTACATTTTCATTTGTCAGATATATCACTGTAAACGTTTGTACTATTGACATTTTTGCATGTGAATACGGAGCTCAAGGGCGAAAGCCTACTTCCCTCAATAAAGTGACTTATAAAAAGTGACTTGACAAAGGCTCTTCCTTTCTCCCTTATATATACTGAATTATACTTTATTAAATCACTTTAAGTCACTTTATTTAGGTAAGTAGACTTTCGCCCTTGAGTTCCCTATTCACTAGCAAAAATTTCAATAGAATAAACGTATACAGCGATAAATCTGATAACTGAAAATGTAGAATCATCGATATGTGTGGGCCAGGCGCAAGCTGCCGCTGCTGACACAATCTTCCTTATATGAACAATAGTTTCTCAGCAAATGAGTATCTTGTTTGCATTTAAATGTGTCAACAGTTTCTGAAAGGACCACCTCGTCAGGGATTCCGTTCCATGCTCCAACGACCCCCTGCGAAAAGAAGTTCTGACAGACGTCCATATGGACCATCTTCCTTTGCAGTTTAAAGGTATGACCCGCAGATGTTCCGTCCAAGCCAAGTTGAAGAAGTCAGTGAAGTCTAGGTCACATTCGTGGCCTCTGACAATCCGGTAGGTTTGGATGATGTCACCGCTTAGTTGCCTGTAATTGAGAGGAAACAAATCAAGTTCAACCAGTCTGGCTTCGTAAGGCAGATGACTAAGATTCTTGACCATCTTCGTAGCCCTCGCCTGCACTCGTTTCAACTTTTGAGTATCTTCTAAAACAACGGACGCCAGGAGCAAGTGCAGGACGAATTGGCAAAGTTGCCAAAAGGGGTTTGCCATTAACTTTAGGAATCATTGCTCATACTGACGCAAATAACATCGTCGACCAGAATAGAATTCTTCCTGATACTGATGCTCTTTCAACAAATCAGAACTCAAAGTCACCAAACATACATTTCGACCGAAAACGCAATCTCGTTATTAAAGGGGTTCCCGAGTCCACTTCTATGATTGCAAAGGAAAGGGTAGAACATGACCTCAGTCTTTTCCGAGAATACTCATATTCGATTCTTCGAGATGGCGAATGCGTAACAGTGCACAAAGCATTCCGTTTAGGGAAAGCGGATGTTTCGCATGAACTATCATCACCAAGGCCTCTTAAAATCATTCTTGAAAATGATGTTCAGGCTTAACGTCTCCTAGAACGGAGAACGGCTCTCCGTAGCTCACACAGGGATGTGTTTTTTCAGCCGGATTACGAACCTAAGGAAAGGTACAAAATGAGGATGCTGAGAGCAGAACTGAAGAGGAGGACCGAGCAGGGGGAAAAATGGCTCCAAATAAAAAACCGGGAAATAAAAGTGATAAAGAGGTCTTTCTTATGGCAGACCCCGTACATAATCAAGGCAAGTCCTTGCCGAGACGGAGGACACTGAATACGATGGACGTAACTGTACAGAGCTCGAATAACTTGGATGACGACCACTCAGCAGAACTCAGCGTCGGCGGGATGGACACCAGTTCATCTCGGAAAGCAATGACAGACTCTAGTATTCAATCGCACGAAATGCGCAGAAGTATATGTGGTGGAGTTACCCAGCCTAAATAAAGATGTTTGTATACCAATGCTCAGAGTCTCCTATCGAAAGTAGACGAACTCAAAGCACTAGTATCAGACCGAACCCCCGATGTCGTTGCCATTACGGAAACGTGGCTCAAAGCCGAAATCGTAGATAGCGACGTTTTGATAGATGGATACCCTCTTTTTCGAAGAGATCGAGAAAATAGACAGGGAGGAGGAGTGGCCGTATATGTTCGGATAGGAATCTCGGCAGTCGAACGAGCGCACGCCATCTTCCCTAAATATGAATTTCTTGGCAAAAGTGCTCCGTTATGGTTATTGGCGACAACCCTCAGCCCCACCTAAGCATAGATGGTCACGATCTAAACGTGCCCGGAGTAATAAAGGATCTGGGCATATCATACTCTAGTAGTGTTAATCTGTCAGAGCACTGCACCCTGATTGTCTCGAAAGCACGCCAAACTACTGGGTTTATTCTCAGAAATGTTAAAACCGTCAAAATTAGAATCAGCCTCTATAATATGTATGTCATGCCTAGTCTGGAATACTGCTCGTTTCTATTTAGTCTTCTGCACGCTAGTGAACGAAAGAAGATAGAATCAATCCAGCACTTCTTTACAAAAAGAGTGTTCTATTCAGATCACCGAAACCTGTCCTACCAACAACGCTGTGAGCTTACAAGCCTTGACCCGCTATGGCTTCGTTGATTACAGAAGGGACTATTTTTCCTGTTTAAACTACTAAACAGTCGTACATTTAACCCCCTCACATCTCTGAGGCACCTCGACCACTCTTGGCGCACCAGTCATCGAGATGTATTTTTATTTCTTCCTTTGCCACGCACAGTTAGATACCGACAGTTTTTCTCGGTAAACGCTATAGCAATCTGGAATAAGCTACCTAGAAGTATCAAAATTCAGCAAAGCTATCCCTTGTTTACGCGAACTGTCACTAGTTTTCTACATTCAGGACACCTTCCAAATCTTTTGGGTGCTGACTCTGTTGAAGCTCTCTTCAGTTATGATGGCGTTCACGGACTCTGAATTCTGTGCTGGTCTTCATGCTGAGGGCAATATTACTGGCTCTGCAGACCTCAATCGGCTTATTTCTCAGTCGACAGTGAACAGCTGCTCGCCGACATACCTGCTGGGGCGGAATACCGTATCCGTAGCATTGAATGGAGAGGTTCTTCACCGGGCACCTGTGTTAACGCCTCCCTGTCCAGAACTTTAATTAATCAATAAGCTGCAGTTTTTTCTCCTGAAAACACCTGAAACAACAATCAGGAGTTTTTTTCACTGCCAGCTTGACCCTCTACTGTATATATATATATTTTTGACCTTGCATGTAAACTGGCAATAAATAAATAAAATAAAATAAATATTAAAAAGGATTGTTTACAAAACCTACGATTCTTGACGATCTACAGACCACAGAACATTCCAAGTGCAGCTGATGAGTCCCTCCTGCATTTGCTCAAGGAAGTAGCAAGTCACCAGGAGGTGCTAATTGCTGGAGATTTCAATGCACCTATAGTAGACTGGGTAAATCTGACAAATGACGTTTCGCCAACTTCCTTCGGCCACTAGCTAATGGATCTCACTCTCAACCAACCTCTGGTACAGAAGGTTAACATAAAAACGATATTAAGAGAGAACCAGAGAGCAAATTGCCTGGACGTAGTATTTACGAAGGACTTCTCTAGCATTGATAAAGTGTATTCTATTGAACCCCTCGGTAGGAGTGACCATAGTACGCTGATGTGGGATATCTCACTTTATTCTCAGCTCCAGAATGGAACGGAATGCAAGCGAAATATATGAAAGGTTGATTAAACGCGATGAGGAAAGAACTGATGTCTATGAGATGGAATTGTTTGCTTAAAGGGAGTCCAGAGGATGACTGGCGATCATTTAAGACAGTCTCACTCGATCTGATTGAACGTTTTTGTCCAGTTTAGGTGTAAAAAATTCTAGTCACCCCGCCTGGTTAACAAAAGAACTCAACAGGCAGTTAAAGAAGAAGAATATAAAATGGAAGGTATTTAGGGAAACAGGGTCAGCAGAGCATCTCAAATAATTTTGTCATCAAAGAAACGCTTTAAAAAAATGATTCGTCAGGCAAGGAAGAACTATGAATCAAGAATTATCCAGCAGGCTGAATATAAACCAAAAATTTTATTCCATTATATCAATAGTCGATTAAAAAACAAGTACCCAGTAGCAGTACTCATGGATGGGAATGGTGTTGAAGTCGTTGAAAATTGCGACAAAGCCGAGGATAAGGTCAGTTCTTTGCCTCGGTATTTACTAGAGAACCGGAACTTCCACTTGACCACGTCAACAGTGCTGTTATAGATGCCGGTCGAGTGCTTGAATATTTACTCTTCCAGGAACCTCGCCTGGAACGAGAACAGCAAAATCTGAAAGAAGCGAAGTCATCTGCTCCTGACGATTTACCGGCAAAATTCTTGAACGAACTGGCCAGCGAACTCTCCAAACCACTAGCGCATATATTCAATTCATCATTTGAATTAGGGAAACTGCCATCCGAATGGAAGGCAGCAAATATATACCCCCTATAAAAGAGTGGGGCTCGATCTAATGTCAACAATTATCGGCCTGTCAGCCTAACCTCCATTTGCTGTAAAATAATGGAATCAATAATCAAGAAGGCAACCATGAAGTTCCTTGAGGAAAACCGATTACTCTCAGATCTCCAGTATGATTGTTAAACAATTTGCTTTAAAACTAACCTGCAAAACTTATTATATTTTTATCTTAGTCTTTTAGTAGTATATTAATTCCTGTTTTAACATCATTTATGCTCTACGTAGTTCAAATGCGCAACGAGCCACACGCCTAGATTTTGATAAAGCTTTATGAAAGGAATGGTACTAGCTGTTTCATACAGCTAGATCAAACGTAATTCAACACTATGTTACATAATACAAATATGAAGACTGTAGGACTGCATTGAAAGTTTCTTACCGTTGAACTCTTCCTGCTCATAATATTTTTTCACCTTTTTTAGCAATCAGCCAACTAAGTCTTATTAGTCGGCAGACCCCACACAGGAATCGACTGCGCTCGCATCTGATTGGAAGTACTTATCCCTTCGAATCGATCGCAGACGTTTCTACCTCTGTCGAATGAATACTCTCGAACGTCAATAACAGAATAGTCTTGACTCTAACCATTCTTACCTGACACATTCATCCTCATTCTGTAAAGCTGTTTTAACTTCAAATTTTGCTATTTCTGAACCTTGGAACGCAGGTTTTTTTTACTTAAAACAAACTCTTCATTTCGAACACTGCTTTTTAAGCAAACAAACAAACCAAATCAAAAGTGGTTAATGAAAAGAAAATCTTCGATGCATGTCAGCTGCATTCCCCTTATGCCAATTTCAGATAATTTATAAATAAAACGTTTGTGTGGGACACTGTCAAACGCCTTCTTGAAATCAGTGTAGATGATGTCAAACCCACCATCTTCGTCCGATGCGCGAGTCCACTGCTCTGTGGAGAGCAAGAAACTGGAGAGATAGAAGTGAATATGTTTGAAGCCATTCTGGAGCTCTGAGAGAAATCGGTTTTTTTCAAGGTACTTCATAGTTGCCTTGTTAATTTTGATTCCATTATTTTACAGCAAATGGAGGTTAGGCTGACAGGCCGATAATTGTTCATATTAGATCGAGCCCCACTCTTGTATAGGAGGTATATATTTGCTGCCTTCCATTCAGATGGCAGTTTATCTGATTCAAATGATGAATTGAATATACGCGCTAGTGGTTTGGAAAGTTCGCCGGCCAGTTCTTACAAGAGCTTCGCTGGTTTATCGTCCGGACCAGATGACTTCGCTTCTTGCCGATTTCGCAGTTGTAGTTCCACGAGAGGTTCCGGGAAGAGTATATATTCAAGCACTGGACTGGCATCTATAAAAGCACTGCTGACGTGATCAAGCTGACGTTCAGGTTCTCTAGTGAATACCGAGGCTAAGAAGCAGGCCAAGTTCTCGGATTTCTCGCAATTTTCAATGACTTCAACACCGTTCCCATCCATAAGTACTGCAACTGAGTCCTTATTTTTTAATCGACTATTGGTATAATGGAATAAACATTAAGGCTTATTTTTCACCTGCTGGATAATTCTTGATTCATAGTTCTGCCTTGCCTGACGGATCATTTTTTGACAGCATTTCATTGTTAACGAAATTCCTCGAGAAGTGCTGCTGACCCTGTATCCCTGAATACCTTCAATTTTTTTAATTTTTCCGCTTTGACTGCCTGCTAGGTTCACTTGTTGCCCAGGCAAAGCAACAAGTTTTCTTTTGCACCTACACTGGACAAAAGCGTTCAATCAGAATGAGTAAAATCGTCTAAAATGATCGTCAGTGATCCTCCCGATTCCCTTTGGGCAAGCAATCCCATTTCAGGGATATCGGTTCTGTCTTCATCGCGTTAAAATCGGCCTTCCATATATTTCGTTTGCCATGCTTTCTCTTCTGGTGCTAAGAATAAAGTGAGTCATCCCATAGCTGTGAACTAAAATCACTCATACCGAGGGGTACAATAGAATACATTTCATCTATGTTAGAGAAGTCCTTCGTAAATATTAGGTTCAGGCAATTGGCTCTCTGGTTCTCTCTAAATCTCGCTGGTATGTTAACCTTCTGTAACATAAGTTGGTCGAGAATGAGATCCATTAGCTTGCTACCGAAGGAAGTTGGCAAACCGTCAACTTACAGATTTACCGAGTCTACTGTAGGCGCAATGAAATGTACAGCAATAAGCACATCCACTACTTTCTTGACCAAATGAAGGAGTGACTCATCAGCTGCACTTGGAATATTTGGTGGTCTGTAAGTCGTCAAGAATTGTAGGTTTTGTGAACAATCCTTTTAAATCTATATCCAGAGAAATTCCTATTCAAGGAAGATGGCGTGCGTTCGTTCATCTGCCGAGCTTCCTGTCCTAACGTATACGGCCACTCCACCTCCCTGTCTATTTTCTCAGTCTCTTCAAAAGAGATGATATCCATCTATCGGAACATCGCTATCTGCGATTTCGGCTTTGAGCCACGTTTCCATAATGGCAACAAAATCGGGGGTTTGGTTTGAGACTAATGACTTGAGTTCGTCTTTTTTCGGAAGGAGAATCTGCACATTCGTAAACAAACATTTCAATTTAGATTGAGAAATTTCTCCATATAGACCTCTCCTCATTTCGTGCTCGAGTATGCCAGTTCTTACTTTCAAAAAAGCTCTCCATCCTGCCACGCTGAGTTCTGATGATTGGTTGTCTACCGAGGTCTGGAGCGCCTTCCTGTTGTTATACGAGCTCTGTGCATTTGGGTTCTTCGTATTTAGTGTACTACATCTTGGTGAGGACCCACCTTGATGATGTACGGGGTCTGCCACAAGAAAGACCTCTTTAACACTTTTATTTCCCCGTCCTTTATTTGGAGCCAGTTTTCCACCTGTTTGGTTCTCCTCTTCAGTTCTGTTCTCAGCATCCTAATTTTGTGCATTTTCGTGGGTTCGTAATCCGACTGACAAAACTCATCCCTATGTGAGCTACGCAGAGCAATTTTCTGTTTTAGGAGGTGCGAAGCCTGAACATTATTTTCAAGAATGATTTTAAGATGTACTTATGTACCATTGGTGGCATTGGGCAGCTCTGTAGAACAGTCCCTCAGTCCCCAGCAATCGAGGGTGCGCCCACAGTTAAAGTCGCTTTTATTACATTCTAGAAATACCTCGATACTGTAACACACCAAAGAGCGTTGGAAAACGGAAATGAAGGGGATCAGAAAAACTTCCATGTGGCTTGGCACCTGTCAAATGAGGCCGAGTTTAGCTTAAACCAAGTGGGGGTTTAAGTTTTCAAAAGATGAACCAGTTTTATTAATGACCTAAGTGAATAATGGAACATGAACTTAAAACTAAGAAACAGCGCATTCGTTTGCGTTCGTTAGCAGTTGGGGTGTGATCGCCTTCGCACAACTCACAACCGGGAGGTATTCTTCCCGCAATAGACAGCAGTGAATTTGACAGACGCATTTTCTGCCCAAATCTGTTCGTGGAAGGGAAGTGCCAAAGAGCCTTAGTTACAAACATTCGGTGGATATCAAGTTGGGCAAAAAGTTTATGTTGCGTTTTCATAAGCAAACGACGTGGATGTAAATCACATATCTTGTGCCTTCCATAGCAGATTTGACGATGCAGATAGGCAATCAGAGACACAAGTCTATTTAATTCAATCAACTTCATTGAAGTGAACTGATATCTTCGTCAACCGGTACGATAAGGAACGAATTCCTGTAGGTCTTGCTTTCTTAATGAATTTTTGTGTACTCTCGTACAGCCCCAATTTATACAAGCCAATGTTCACTCACTGAAACAACTGCATACAAATAGTCCTTGGGTTTTGTTTATAACTTTAAAAAATGTAATATATTTTCTTCAAAATTTTCCAGTTAGCTATTGTGCCAATTGTAGCGTCCGGCCGATTCGGCGATAAGGAGGCAGCTGAATTAAAGGGCCGCGGATATAATTCAGTATCCTTCTTCACGAGGGTATCTCTTGATGTTGCGTCTTCTGAAGAATCAGTCATTCCGATATAAAATCATGAATAAGAGATAAACGAGACAATCGATATAGTAGTCAATATTTACGTGAAATATGTTTTTGTGATAAGTACAATATACGCGAAGCGATAGGAATATTAATACAATGAATGTTAGAATAATGATAAACGGGGATAGGTTATGATTAAAATGACAAGAGGAAGAATGGATTTAAAATGACTTATCATAGAGGCAACGACGTGTCCGATACACTAGCACGTGCGGAGTTGTATCGCGTCTACGAAACGGCAAAAGCCTCGGTTAAAACAACAGGGAAGTTTCGGGTCCCTTACCCAGCCCTCCTCCTCTAAGATGCAGCACGGTCCTCAGTGCTGGGGGGATCAACAGTGTGGAGTACAGTTACTTCTACGGCTACTGGGAGTACCTGGTCTGTGGGAAGGATGGGCATGGGATGGGGAGGCGGCCGCAATAGGGTTTCAACTTAGAGAAATAATAATAATAATAAATTGTATATATAAGGCCCAGAGAGCCCCGTCATTTCAAACTTAGTATCGCGGTTTAACTAAATACAAAGTTGATAATTGCTACACTATGTGAGCATTTATATGAACAGCAGACAGGAGTAGTTTGGTAGGCATATCCAATTCAGAAGGATTTGCCATTTTAAAACAATAGTCAACAATCTTTGACATATACGATGAACTAGAAAAGAAGCAGTAAAAAACTACTACGGTTAAATCGGAGGCGGAGTTCGGCAAGCCGCCAATTTAAAAAAAAAATTAGGAGAAAAAATGCTTCACTTAAAAATTAGTAGCTAGATGTAATGGGATAGTACTGCAATGTTGCTGACAACGTATGAGGGTTCGGAACGCTCCTTGTCGTGTAAGAGATAATATAGCAGTCAGAGCTACTGTTTGTAACCACCAGTGGAGGTGAGAGAGAAGGAACTCATCGTGGACACCAGGGGGTGATTCGGCGCAGATGGCGTCGTGTAGGAGGAAGCTGGTTGGGGCTAGGACATAAAGCACAGCTAATAGTCCACGCCAAGGGTGGTTGATTTTTGCCGAAGTACCGCGGGGTGGTATGGGGTAGCAATGCATTACGAGGTCACCGATTTGGAACGCAATGCCTGCGGTGTGTCAGTCAAAGTGCTGTTTTTGGTGGAAGGAGGCATTTCCTAGGGTTACGTGTGCGGCGTTGTGTGCGGATCGTATGACCTCGCTGAGTTTCGTAGCGAAGGTTTGGTGTGTGGTTTGGTCTGGTGGTGGTAAGGGGTAGCGGAGGTTAACTGGTATGCGAAGGTCACGGCCTGTCCATAAGTAATGGGGTCTGAATCTGGTGGAGGAGTGAGTCGTTCCGTGGTAAGCCAGGAGGCAAAATGGTAGGTAGACATACCAGTCGTGTTGGTGGCCGTCCTTAGTAAATGCGAGTAGGATTTTGTGGATCGTGCGGTTGGTTCATTCTACCAGACCATTGCCTTCAGGATGATAGGGGTTGTGTGGGTTTTCCGTACGTCTAACATTTTGCAGACCTCCTGAATCAGTTGAGACTCGAAATAATTGCCACAGTCTGAATGAAACAGTAAGTGTGAGCCACATCGACTGATCCATGTACGGTTGATGGCGTTTGCCACGGACGCTGCGTCTTGACGGAGGAGGGGTATGGCTTCTGTCCACTTCATCACGAGGATGTATTCTCACCCAAGGACTGAGAGCGGCATAGGTCCGATTATGTCTAGGCTGACGCGTTCAACGTGGAAACCGGTGATTATTGGTTGTAACAGTGCGCGGAAGGATGGGAACGGCGATTTAAAGGAGGCACATGTTGGACACGACTGGCAAAAAAGTTTGTTGACGAACGTAACTGTGGCCACCAAAAGCGGTTACCAGTGGCCTGTTCAGTGCGCTGTTGGCACCAATGCCCTAACTGATTATGGTGGTCGTTTAGTACAGTCTCGTTTAAACAACCAGGAACGACTGGGCGTAGATGATGAGAGGAGTTGTCGTGGTGGAACATGATGTCGTTTTGTAGTGTTGAGAACGGCCACTGGTGAAGTAGCAGTTGTGCCCTCAGACTTGTGCCTTTCATGTCTCGTTCAATCGGTTTTGGTAAGCCTTCGGTTAGATGGCCATAAATGATAGCTGTGTCTGGATCGCTGCTCCGATTTATCGACTAGATGTGTCTTGTGGGTTTTGAGGTTGTGATAGCGTTAATACTCGCGGTCGTGGCGTCCGTAATAAGGTCGTCATTTTGCGGTAACCGTGACAGCGCATCCACGTTGCCATGCTTGTGCCCTGGGTGGAACTGGCAGTCAAAGTCAAAGTCCTGCAGGAATTCTTGCCAGCGTGCGAGTTGATACATGTGATCCTTGAATGAGCCCAACCACTGTAATGCTCGGTGGTCTGTGCGTAGGGTAAAACGTTTGTCGATCAGTCGATGCTTAAACTGACGGAGGAATAAATAAATAATAAATAAATTGTATATTTAAGGCCCCGAGGGCCCCATCATTACAAACTTAGTACCGTGGTTTAAATAAATACAAAGTGGATAATTGCTCCACTATGTGAGCATCCATATGAACAGCAGAAATGAGTAGTATGGTAAACATATCCGATTCAAAAACGATTTTGCCATTTTTAAAAACAAAAAGTCAACAATCTTTGGCATATACGGTGAACTGGAAAAGAAGCAGTAAAAAAAACTCCTAGGGTTAAATCGGAGGCGGAGTTTGGCAAGCCGCCAATTTTTAAAAAAATAGGAGAAAAAAACTGCTTCACTTAAAAATTAATAGCTAACTGCAATGGGATAGTATTGTGATGTTGCTGACAACGTATGAGGGTTCGGAACGCTCCTTGTCGGGTGAGAGATAATATAGCAGTCAGAGCTACTGTTTATAAACACCAGTGGAGGTGAGAGAGGACGAACTCATCGTAGACAACATGGTCTAAACGAAGAGGGGACAGTAGAGGTCACGAGATCATCATCGAGATGCGACCTTGCTGACTGCATAGTCCATCACCAAAGAGGCGAAACCATCAGAACCCGCCTCGATCATCAACAGAACCTGGAGACTATCGTCAGGGTTGCAAATTCGGAGGAAAGTATCAAGGTTGTCAAGAATTGGTAATGCTAGTTTAAAAGGAGGGGAAGAAAAAGTGAATGCAAAGATTGACTGCAAAGGATGATGGAAATATAATAAGAGACCAATATAATATCAAGGGAGCTGCCTCAGATACCAGGAGGACCCTTTTCAAAATCCAAAAGTTGCGAGTTTGGGAAGGAAACAGACAATAAGGACTTTATATCTTCTGAAGTTAAATGTTTGCGTACTTTGGTTTTGAAAATAGGTAATGTAGACGACAACCTAATTTGCAGTGGAAGATTATTCCATATAAAAGCATATTTTAGAGGCTAAAAACTGAGACCGGTTAGTTGTGGAGCTACGGGGTAGTGAAATGATCATGGAAGAATTACCGAGTGGCATAGGGTCGATCTACCGGAGTGAAAGCGTTTATTCGTGGGAGATTTGGGCTAGAGTTAACGCGAAACAGGAAGCAGAGACCGGCTTCGAGTCTTCTAACCCACAGAAATTTAATGTTTGCTAACTGGCATCCATCCGTATAAGAGATACTGGATCCAGGATGAGAAAATAGACTTCGAGTAAAAACCCTCTGAACTTTTTCAATCTCACTGCGGTCAGAGGCGTTCATCAGCCCAAAGAGGGGACAGCAGTATTCTAAGATAGGAAGAACAAACATGCGGTATATGTTTAACTTTATTTCCGGAAGGAAGAAATTATGTGATATAAAACCACATATCTATGCAGCCTTCGCAGAAATTCGATCAGCATGAGGCGATAATGCTAGCTTATTTGTGTAACTTAGACCTAAGTCTTTTATGGTTGATCGTTCTAAAAGTGTACTATTTTGAAATACTAGGGGTCCAGGAAGCTTGGCGGGCCAAAACACATGAAAATGCTATTGGATGGAGAAAATTCCATCTGCCAAGTACAGCTCCACCGTGAGAGCATAAGTAGATCAGTGTTGATTTTATCAACGCAACTATTAACAGTGTCTTTAGAAAATGAATAAATGCACTTGAGATCGTCAGCGTAAACGAAATTTTGTGAATTTGTGAGTAAAGTTGAAATTTCGTTTATGTACAGAATGAAGAGAAGGGGACCAAGAACCGTCCCTTGAAAAACGCCACTCGTGATCGGCTGAGGCCTCGAATAGCTATTACCTACTAAGACCTTCTGGCTGCGGTTAGATAAGTAGGAACCAATGAAGTCAAGGAGAGGAGGCCGGATGCCGAGGGCTTCCAGTTTCACCAGAAGACGTCTGTGCGGTACCTTGTCAAAGGCTTTGCTCAGGTCAAAGTAGATCACAACCACTGACTGCTGCTCATTACGAAGGGAAGTGACGAGATTAAGAAAAGCTAAGTGACACACTTCGCATGATCTCCCAGGTATAAATCCATATTGCGAGTCGCTTAAGAGCTAATTTTCTAGGCAAAAGTCAAGAATTTGATTAAAAATAATTTTTTCAAGAAGTTTTGCTAGAGCCGGGGTTTTGTGAACGCCTCGATAATTATTTACGTCCGAACGAGATCCCGACTTGAAGACAGGAAGAATAATAGATGTCTTCCATGAGTCAGGAATGAATCCGTTTCGAAGATAAACTGAGAATATATGGCTAAGCAATCGGGGGAAGCTCGGCAATCTCTTAATAACTGAGTTTGGAATACCATCAGTCCTCGAAGAGTGCGAGTTTTTTAGACGAATTATTTGCTTACGAATTAGTTCTATGGAGAAATCAATAGTGCTGATAACATTCAATGAGGATGCCCGAAACGTTGGAACCGGTTCAGATTCCATCGTAAGATGATTTGCAAAGAACACACTAAACAGTTCTGCCTTGTCAGAGTCTTCGAGAACAAAGTTCTTGTCTTCGTTTAGTAATGGATGAATTTCATAACCTCGTTTAGAGGAGGATCGACAGCGGAACAGTTGAGCAACAGATTTTGCAGAGTTTGGCTCACTGAGTGCGCAAGATTCCCTCTGTCTGTCCCGTGCAAGACAAATCTTAGAGGCTAATTCAAAAATCTCTGTGATCGTGAGATGTACAGATAACGAACTAGTATATTGCTCCTTTAATGGCTTCCTTAATTTCTTTAGTCTTGGCAAAAGAAAGAGGGGAACGGTGGATACCGAGACGTAGGTCTTGACTATTTTGGTTGGCACAAGCTCCAGGATGTTATTTGAAACGACTGACATGAAGTCACAAAGACTTGCTGCGTCGTTCACGGAGGAGAGATGCTGCCCGTCCAATGAGTCCAAAATGTTATTAATTAAGCTCGTATCTGCGAGGTCAAAGGCATGATAGGTACAAACGGCACTAGCCTTTTTGATGAGACAATCGGAAAGCAACAGTGAATTATTGTATGGTCACTTTGGAAGAGGCCCTGCTTAAAATCAACGAAGAGGGGAGCAATGTCGTTTGTGAAAATCAGGTCTAAAATATGCTTGTCTCTCGTTGAAGAACGGACAAGCTGGGACCAATTAGAAAAATTAATGGTATCGAGGAAAGGCTGAAATCTGGGTTGACAAAAGTTTGAAATCCAGTCAATTTCAGGAAAATTAAAATCCCCAGCGATTATTTTAATGTTGAAATTGGACTCCGAAACCAATTTAAAAATTTCACAATGTTTTGCATCATCATCGGATGATGAATTAGGCGGGTTGTAAATACATCCGAGAATCGCCTTCTGCCGGGGCGACAGGATAATGGATGCGAAGCAGTAATTACCAGAGAATGATGTAAAATCTAGATCAAATGGGAAGTGCTTAAATGAAGCTTAAATATAGAGATGACAACCGCCTTGCTAATGCGGTCGAGACAACCACCACCACGCTTGCTAATGCGGTAGAGATAATACTGGTCTATGACAAGCAAAGAGTCGGAAATTAAGGGATGGGTCCAAGATTCACTTACACATAAAACATCAGGCATTGACTCGAAAGCAATGGCTCTACGTTGGGCCATCTTATTTAAAACAGATCTAGCATTAAGTAATATGACATCTAGCGTAGTTTGAGTATCCAAACTGGGGTTATCGTTACTTATAAAAAAGGAAGACTTGGTCGTGGGGAAGCAAACTGTAGAGGGGAAGGTGCGGACGGAAAGTAAAATTGCTGCTGTCTACATTTAACTAAGCTGTTACTGCTAACTAAATTAGGATTATTGTAGAGAAACCGATTTGGTTGGTATCCATTGAGATTTGGGTGGTATCCATCTATAATAGCTAACAGCTCTCTGCGGAACGTGCAGTATCGGCTTTGTGTTTTTGTCAGGGTGTTACTGGTGAAGCAAATTGGGTGTTCGACGTTTTCTGTATCGGCCTGTGACAGAAATGCGCCGATGGCATACCTACTGGCGTCTGTGTCTAAAATTAATGGAGGCACATACTTGTCTACATTCGGGAGGGCGAGTAATAATAATAAGTGTATTTAATGCCGGTTTACAGGCATTGTCAGATGAAATATTCAGTGGGTAGAGGCTGGCAGTGCAAAAAAACTCCTGAATATGTATAATTATAAGTGTTTTTCCTAGCTTTATGTTATTCAGGAGAAAAAACTGTAGCCTGTAAGGATGATAGCAATTCAGATCAGGGAAAAGCTAACAAAATTGCAGTCTGTATGCAGTCTCTCTATCTT
Source organism: Schistocephalus solidus (assembly GCA_017591395.1). Taxonomy (NCBI): domain Eukaryota; kingdom Metazoa; phylum Platyhelminthes; class Cestoda; order Diphyllobothriidea; family Diphyllobothriidae; genus Schistocephalus; species Schistocephalus solidus. The sequence goes on from WEDG01008216.1 coordinate 25,069, forward strand.
TGCTAGGAACCGGGATTCTGCCCCAGGTAAGAAAGCATCCGTGTACGGTTGCTCACTAACTGCCGAAGAATTCAACTGGTGCAGGCTGCAGAGACGGTGCCGTATCCCTCAAGGTAACACCTGAGATCGGGTTCAGATGCCGCGCACTGCGTCGAACACGAAAACAGATTCTACCGTGTCGGTGCCCAGAATTCTTGGAAACTGTTCTAAATGCAATGGAGCGGAACAAAGAGCAGCTCGTAAATCATTGAAGGCTTGAGCACAGTCGTCTGACTAAACGAACTCTCTACCCATCTCGGTGAGTTTGTGGAGTAGGCTTTCAGTGTGGGCGCAGCTGCGTATGAAACATCTGTAGTACGATACTAAGCCTAGAAGCTCTGTAGTTCTGCCTGGTTCGTGGGCGTCGACCAGTTGCGTAACTGTTCCACGCGGTCAGGTAAAGGGGATATATATACAAGACCGATTAGGTGTCCCAGGAAGTGTATTTCCACCCACAGGAAGAGACATTTTGCTGGGTTGAGTGTGAGGCCTGCGTTCTGGAGGGCCTCAAGTACCTCTCGTATGTTGTCATTGTGTTTTTGCGTGGAGCGCCCAATAAAGATAATATCGTCTAAGTAGGCGAGGCATTTATACGTAATAAGGGGCCGTAGTACACGGTAAATGAGGCGTTAGAAGATTGCAGTGGCGTTATATAGTCCGAAGGGTAGGGTTCGGAATTCAAATAGTCCTTGAGGTACAGTAAAGACAATTTTGTGGCAGTCACTGGGGTGGATCTCAACTTGCCAGTACCCGGATTTAAGGTCGAGTGTGGAAAACCAGGCGGCGCTGCCAAGCGCATCTAGGGTATCGTCTAAACGTGGGAGTGGAAATGAAACGCGTATCGTCATGGCGTTACGTCGGCGATAGTCTAAACATAGTCGTAGGGAACCGATCTTCTTTGGTACAAAGGCACTGAGGAATGCCCAAGGGGATGAGGAGGGTCGGATGATTTTAGCCTCTAACAAATCATTCAGCATTTGTTGATCTCGTCGCGGTACCGTACCGGGATCCGTTGTGGGGTTTACCAGATCGGTTTGGCTGCGCCGGTGTCAATTGTGTGCTGTACTAGGTGTAAACGGCTGATTGTGTCCATGGACCATGTGAAGATTCCAGCAAAAGAGATGAGTAGGTACCTCAGCTGGGAATGTGCTACGGTGCCTACTGAGAGGGGGGAGGGAGGATGTCAGCTTAAGGTGTGGGGTTTAAAGCGGCTGCTTACAGAATAGCATTTTATACGGGGTCGGGGATCGCCCAAAGAGGCTGCCGAGGCAGTCAGGGTGGTGTGAGGGGCTAATTTAAACGTCGGTCGCGGTCGTAGACGATACAGTCATGGGTCGCGAGGAAGTGTTATCCACGAAAGAGGGGTCACGAGCTGTTAGGTGTCACTAAGATATCGTGAGTTACATGGGAATCGTTGACGTCCACTTGTAACGAAATAGTTACAGAAATAGGTATCGAGGTACCATTTGCCGCTCAGCGATGCTGGGGTGTTGACAATGGTTCTATTTGAGTAAGTTAATGCTGTGGGAGGTAAAGAAGAGTCACAAGGGATACGTTAGCTCCAGTATCGACGAGTGCGTGGACCGTGTGGTTGTCGAGGAGCAATGGAACGGTAAATGCAGAGACAGGACTGGGTTGGTTAAAATGAGTAGAGTTAACAAACGGGGACTTACAGGGAGATTTGTGCCCACAATGACGTGCGTGGGGACCGTATGCCACGCAGTATGGGCACCCTGGGTTGTGGCTGGGAAACCGCATCGGGAGCGTCATTCTCTCGTTAGGTGGTCGGTTATCCGGGGGTCGCGTGGATGTGGAAGGGGTAGGATATAGCTTTGGTCCCTTGGGGCGGGTTTGCAGGATTTTGGAGTGATATCTAGGATTTAGTGACTGTCATACCGCCGGGAGAGTTGTAGTGCAGTTGCCAGGTTTAAAGGCGGGTTAAGGATGAAGTGATTCAAGATTGCACGATCTCGGAGACCAGATATAAAGCAGTCGAGGACTAGGTCCTCACAATCGGTTGGGGGAAAGTTGGGAAAGGCACAACGTGCCAGTGTATTAAATCGGTGGCGAACTCATCGGCGGGTTGTCGCGTTTGGCAGAGGCTGAACAGTCGTCCGCCGGTTGCCGAGGGGAACTCTGATTATCGAATAATGAGAGCAGTATGTACTGGGCTGTGTGGAAAGACGTGAGGAGAAAAATTCCGGAAGTCATCGCCAACTTACGGTGGGGGGGGGGGGGGGGTGAGGAAACGTAACATATATCGCGTGTGGTCGGCAAGGGCAAAGTCAACAAGAAAAAAGACAGCTCGACTAACCCATCACGGATGTTTTGTCCAGCGTCGTAGGGTTCTGGGGCGAGGAGGGGATCTGCTCTGGACACTCTGGGTTGAGAGGGATGGTCGAGGTGGGGAAGTGGTTTGTGTGAAATAACTGGGGGGGGGAGTAGGATCCGGCTATCGCTGCCACCATTGTAACGTCCCGACGATTTGGCGATAAGGAGGGAGCTGAATTATAGGGCCGCGGATATTATTCAGTAACTTCTTCACAAGGGTATCTCTTGATGTTGCGTCTTCTGACGAATCAGTCATTCCGATATAATATCATGAATAAAAAATAAACGAGAGAATCGATATAGTAGTCAATATTAACGTGAAATAGGTTTATGTGATAAGTACAATATACGCGAAGCGAAGGAATATAAATACAATGAATGTTCGAATAATGATAAATGGGGATAGGTTATGATTAAAACGACCAGAGGGACGATGGATGAAAAACGACTTATCGTAGAGGCGGTGGCGTTTCCGATACACTAGCACGGGCAGAGTTATATCCCCTCTACAAAACGGAAGAAGCCTCGGTTAAAACAACAGGGTAGCTGGGGTCCGTTAAACGATTGATGCCACAACGCTAGTACGCCTACGTGTTTAGACAGAAGTATTCAGGAATTTTTCACATTCAATGTATGAAAATCAACTAAGCGAGGTAATGTTAATCTAGGAGGCGCGTTGGAACGTGGACTTGATTGTGAAATATAAGTGACCTTTAGCTTTAATGCGCGTATAGTATTTAAATCCACTAAATATAAGTCGCGAAATTCGCATGGTCCTGTCCGCATAAACCATGGTAAAATCGGTAACGGGCCAGCAAACTACACCCCGTAAAAAGACCAATAACTATCCAAAAGGTGAAGCCACAGATGAGTTTTATATCTGCTCCAAACCGCAAGCTGAGTATAATGCAAAGCGATTGAAATCGGATGTTTCTTCATTTGCTGCCGAGTCCGAAAGGAGTAAATCCCAAAAACTCAACGGAAGCGCACAAAAACCGAAATCGGAACCTTAGAACAAAATTTTCCATCAAAATCAGCACCTCATGAAGCCCAACCAAAGGACACCTGACGTATGTGAAGGACGTACGCTTTTCATAAGGTATGCGCAGATCGTTTTAGCGATAACCAAGGGCCTCTAGAAATGTTTCTTTTGATGCGGACGAACACCGCCTTCAGGAGTTTTTTTCAGCATTTGGTCAGCTTGAGTTCGTTAAAATTGTCAAAGACAAATTAACACAACATCCTCGTGGGACGGCGTTTGTTAAGTTCGTGCGAAAGGAAGATGCTGACCGCGTTTTGCTTGACAGCTCAAAGGCACAGGTAGATACTTGCTTTGTATTGCTTGATTTTTTCCGAGCTGATTTTCGCGTTTCAGAGGCTCTACTTTATTGACTAGAACCCCTTATTCGTTCTTGTTAACCATGTTGCGTTGCCTCCCGTAACTGACCAAAACCTATCTGTTAATACAGATGCGTTAATCCGCCTTCATTATCCGTTTCATCTACGAACGTGACATCAAATAGTTGGTGAATCTCGTGTAATTTACGTGATTACCCTACTGTCGAATTGTTTTCCTTATATAGTGCTAGACCAACAAAATGTTGACAGCGCAGGATACTATATAAGCATATAATATTAGATGTTCTGGGCCAACTGCTCCAAAGGGGTCCCATCCAAGCATTAGATGATTTGAACGGTTTGAACAGACTTTTTAAGATCTGCCATTTCCTGCTTTTCAAGTCATCAACCTCTTTCTCTATCTACTAATTTTGATAACACAACAATTGTTCATGCAGCGACGTACTGGGGAGTTACGTTACTATAATTGGCTCTTATTTTGGGCCTCTCCCCTTCTATGAATTCTATGTTTTCACTGATTTCGATTATCTTATTAGGAACTTATTGATTTCCTCAGATTAATTTTATCGGCGTTTAAAAGTTAAAATATTCTTTTTAAGCCTCTCTTGTCTGTGCCCGAACCCATTTCCAGAACAAACGATAGTGCTCATCTGCAACCATAATTTCGGCAGGTATTCACACATCCAAATGTTTGCACTCATCGCTTCATTTATTAATTATTCCATTTTGACTGGGTAGAAACGGAATGTCCCTTTAACCAGGGTCCTAGTTCATGGCCCATACTTACTTTCGTGAGATCACTACCACAAAACTACTTCTTAAATACCAGTGGTATCAGCCTTGGGGCTTCTTCTCAGTCTCGTCTGAATTACACTGCCTTCCTGATAATGTTACAGACCGAGGTCCTTGGTCTCACTTTTGCCAGCCACGGCTCTGACTGTAAAGAGATTTATTGCTATTTTTTTGTCCTGATCGTTTCACTTTTCCTCATGTTGGGCGTACTTAGAGCACAGTTCGTTGGTTGTTTCCATACCCTCTCATCTTTACACTTCAGTGGCATTTTGTACACTGGAAAACTGGCTGCCTCAACCAAAAATAGTAAGGCATCCTTCTTTGAAACGGCACGAGCTATGCAAACCTTTCAAAAAAAAACAAAACTGTTAGTACATCCTGCACAGTGCTCGTATGTACCTTAAGGTTCTTGCAATCAGACCATGACCGCATCAGAATGATAATTAAATCATTCCTGGTATGCTGAATATCCCAGATAAATCACAGGCGTTTATACTTGCTCCTTATTTTCAGAATTCCCACAAGTTCATTTTCGCTGCTCGACAGTTAATTATCTCCCTCGCGGTCACTCCCAGCGATGTCAAGAAACTTCAGGAAGCACGTGCTAGCGGCCAGACGGTGGAATCCGTAAGCAGTGTCAGCAGTGGACGAAACCTCCATTTAGCGCGAGTCGGAAGTGAGTTTTCTATGAATTGACCGGTTTTTAATGATCAGACTTGAATCTCTCGTCGAGGACAAGACACTACGTTCGTGAGCGTTTTATTCTTTCTATAACATCTGAGGCCACAGCCACCCAGTGGGCTTTGGGAATAAGCAATGTCTTTCTTGCTTTGCCTACCTTTTATCCCTCTAAATAATCTTTTGTTTGTAACCTCTGTGTCAAACTTGCCCACTACCAGTTTACCTATTTGCTGTCAACCCTTTATTCCTCTCTTCTTACCACAGTGATTCGTGCGGGCACGGCTGCTGCGGAGGGTTTGACACCACAAGAACTGACCATGCGGGAGTCCCTTATGCGAGCAAAACAAGCCAAACTTAGAGATCCCAGCATATTCATCAGTCCTCTGCGCCTCTGTTTGCGCAACATACCAACCACCGTGGACGACAAAACCCTCAGGAAGGCCTGCCAACGATGGCTGGTCCGACAGCTCGCATCACCGAGGGTGATTAGTACTCCTAGTCTCCAATTTTTGATAGCTAATTTAGTTTTAAGTGGTAGCTTTTCCGTTGATTTCTTTTTGCGCCCATCTCGAGTATCTACAGAAAGTCAAGGCTGATAGAAAAACATGCGTAGTTCAAAAGTAAAAGGCTGTGAGATGAACTGGGCGAAATTGCGAAACTTTATGACGCGAAGTTTAAAACACACGCACATAAAACACTTCGACCGTCGATTCCAACGATGTATTACCGTGCCCCACAGCAAAGGTGCTGCAGGGAAAAATGCTGTGCTCGTGAATTAATTTTGTAATGAGAGTAGATTTTTGCTGCATCTACCGCGCGTCCTCTCTACACCACGGGGCCCGATGTCTGACCAAGTTAAAGAAGACCGGAAATGGCGCAGGTGACCGGCGCTGCCGGAGCCGCCCCCTAAGAATGCCACCATACTGGACTGTGTCGTGGGAAGGCCCTGGAAAGACCGTGCAGCCATTGCGGCGCGGCTGCTAGCTAGCAGACGAACATCAGGCTGACTGCAGAGGCCCAAATCGTCCCGTCAGTCAGGAACCTCTCGCCTCCGGTTTTGCATACCATAATAGCTTCCAAGCGCGTCACATTCTCTATAGTGAGCGAAAATGCATCTCGGAGCCGGGCTCGACATCTCTATTCAATTTCGAGGCCACAGCTTCTGTCCGGAGTCGGTCATTTAACTGGATGTGGAGGATGGTTCAGCTGCTGACGTATCAAATGACGTCGTCTGGTGACAGCGATGCCAGCATACACGAACTGACTAAAATGGAAAAAGCTTGCCAGAATTTCTACTCTACGGAGGATGGGTGGCTCCGGATCTGGCACATGTTGTGGCGAGTCACGTTAAAGAAGTTGAGCCATTACGGCCGTAATACCGAGTCCACCAGTCTACCACACCACTCAAAGGCACAGCGAGCTGACTGTGGCGGAGGTCCACGCGCGTTATTCCGTCGAGTTAAGAACCTTCAAGCCACAGCTTTTAGCGCACCTTATGAAGTAGTCTCCCGGATGCACGATATATATATTCAGGTCTGTATATGGCGACTGGATGGTGATGGCTAATAAACCAGAAAATGATCATCCCGAGTGTCGCACTTGTCTCGGTTCCATATTATCAATAACAGATCACCATAAAGTCGCTATGTGACTGCCTTCGAGGGGCTTTGTAGTGAGCTCCAGGGTGCAACGCAAAATAAAAGCTCCACTGGCAGATCAGGTAGGCATGGGTACCACAGCAACCAC
>WEDG01008221.1:0-135268 GCA_017591395.1 Schistocephalus solidus
ATTTCTCTGCCCCTGTTTATCAGCTAAACGGTGTGGTAATCCGGGAACGGGCCTCTGCAGGGATGTGATGGCCTGGCGATAAAATAAATTATTTCTAGCAATTTAACAATACCATATTCGTGAGACGAACGGTCGTTTCTCTAGAACAATTTAACTTTCCTGGATGCGAGGTGGGTGGCCTATGCGTTAAAAAGAAGTTTTGTGCGAACTTCAGCGAACTTCGTGACTTTGCATCTGTTGTCATGAACTGTAGGTTTATACAACACGTTTTGCAATATTCAGCTTGGTATATCCAAAGTCCGGAACGGTTGCATGCATGTGATAAAATTTCGGTCGCTTGAAGAGGTTACTTGAAAGAAAGCATCATCTTCAAGGGCGAATCATCAACAAAGGCAAGTAAACTAACGGACATCCATTTCGACTTGGATTTGCCTTGAAGAATGTGGTGCAACCGATATTTCTAAAACTGGTCGTCCATTTACTTTTCCGAAAACCCAACGCCCATTATCGTCCTTTACGACCGCAAAACGGATAACTTCCATCTTCGTCTTCAGATCCGCCCGTACCAGATTCGAGAACAGCCGACACAAGCGATCTTCATCGAAAGTTTAACGGCTTCAAATTACCTTCTCGCCTCCGACTCACCCTGATGAACTTGGTTTCAAAGGCCAGCCACGATAGTCGGATCCACTTCGACACTGCTGAGTTGAGCATCCTCTTCCATATATTCTTTGTACTTGTCAAGTTGGAGGACAGAGAAATGCAGTTAAGTGAGTTGGAAGACTTCCTTTGGACTCAGCTTGGCATAGCACACTACTCCACCCGACAGAACCTTGCCAGGGCTGCTGCGATGCTTCGCAATGGATACGGAGTGCGCAGCACCAAGGGTCTGACCGCCCTCGATTTTGTTCACTTTCTCTCTACCCTCCTTCGTGGCCATATCCTGGATCGTGCCAAGCTGGCCTTCTACGCAATGGACGTCGACGGTGATAGATTGTTGCGCCAGACAGTTGAATTCACCAGCCTTATCAGCGAGAGTTTCGATCTCCGCATCGCCGCTCTCAATCCCGAACTTGATCCACAGGAACCGGTACGTGATACCGTGCGATTTCTCGCCAACAAAGCGCAACTCAAGCGAGACAGAGGCCTGGATTTGAAAGATTTTTTGGATTTAGCAATCAGGGAGCCCTGGATTATTAACTCACTCTTCCAGTGTGTTCCTGAGGGACTCGCAAATGTTGCCTTCCAAAGTGTCTTTACAACTACTGTCGAAGTGCCTGTGATGGAGACTCAACGAAGCTTTACAAGTCAACGTCGTGCTACATCCATCTGGGACGCTACAAGAAGATACCTACAGTAAAACTGTGACTGTCTGTGAAGAAGTGGGCAGATTTTGCATCAATCGTGTTTTAACGAAATTTGTAATCGGTGCAAGCCGAAGCGTGCTGACTGGACCTACTTGTTAGTATAATAACAAAATTGATCCAGGTTTGTGCCCTGTTCTTGATTAATTAAGAATTTTTGTCTAAAATGAGTCCTGGGCCGCAAATGTGCTAGTTTCTGGGAGCACGGCTAAGTTACAGCTTATGGGTTAGGGGTTCAGTTGTAAACTAGTTGTCCGTCTGTTTTTAGTACTCTTTAACCTGGATCTTCCGGAGAGGTCATTTGAGTTTTTTCCGAAAAACGACTGCTGCTGAAATTTAAAAATGTAATAGTTTGGGCTCTGTAAGACGTCGTCTCTAAAAATCAATGCTCAGCATTCTCAGTGGAGTCAAAATGTGGGTAAAGGGAGCATTAAAGCATGCTATTTGCGCTGAATAGGAAATCACATTAACTTCTTCCGCCTAAGGTGCTACCTGTGGAGTAACTTTGCGAGTTAGATGTCCACAAACTCACAATTGCCTAGGGGCTTTAATCTAGAAATTCAGTGACACCACTATTTTCCCTCAGGCTTAGTTGCCGTAGTCGAATCAATATGTTCAAAACCTTCTGATCACATCTAACTGGAACTGCGATCGGGACTGTTCACACCATTTGAGACACAACACGCAACAACAGTAAAAAGGGCTCGCCCTCTTTAAAAGCTTCTCGTACAGCGTCCTGGACAACTCCAAGTTTGAGACCTTACTACGGTTCAATACTCTTTAACCTGGGGAACTTACATAATTTGAAATTATCTTACTTGTATGAACCCTTACTGTGACCTTGAAATATGGGCAAAAAGGTGCACCATGCTAACTACAGAATTACGAGCAGCCGCAATTCATTATCATCAACTGACAGCAGTTATGATGACAGAATAACATTATCGCCAAAAGATGAGGGAGACTGGAATGGTCACTTCGATTTATTAGCCATCATTAGCCAGCCATACTTCAAAAAGAGGTTTTGCAAACCTTTAGGCCTCGAAACCAAGATCTTTTTGGTTAGAAGCCAACGCCCCTCAACCATTGTAGTGTAGACGAGGGTCGAAACGTGAAAAACGCAGCTTCTAGATAGCGAGTGTTTGTTGAGGATTGTAATGAACTCTGAGCTAGATCCAGAAAGCTATAATCAAAGGATGAAGAGCAGAGTCAGGAGTTCAATTGAGACGGCGATCAGTAGAATGCAATCGAGAAATGAAGATCAATCGTTGCAATTGACTGCAAGTAATTGAGAGAGATCAGTACAATCAAGATTGCAGCGGTGACATGCAGCAGCGAAAACAGAAGACGTCCAACATGCCGGTTGAAGCTGGCTGTTGTATTTTATTTAGCACATTTCAAAACAAGCTGATCATAAAAGATCCAGGTGACCAAGAAAGATACAAAGATTTAAATCTGAACAAATACCTACACAACTTCCCCACCAGAGCGTTTGTTGTACAAAAAAACGCTCGACGAAAAAAAGCAAAAAAATTATACGACAAAAGTCCTTTAAGATTGGCAGGAAAAATGGATATGTCTACCAGAACGAGAGGAAATGCGTTGTGGTGAAGAAGAAGTAGCAAAACGTGTGGGTGGGGTGGTCGAGTGTGAAGGTTGAGTGGAAGGGACTGACATAGGTGGAATGGGTGGTGACGGTGCGGAGTAATTGATGGAGCAACGGGCGGTGGGACGCACTCAAGATAAGCTGGCTTGAGTCTGTCGATGGAGACTGTGTCAGTCTTGTCAGCCTTCTGTATGACGTAATACTTGTCCATCCGTTGAAGCACCTTGTATGGGCCATCATAAGGGGAACAAAGAGGCTTGCGAACTGCGTCATGCCGGACGAAGACGAATGGAGCAGATTTAAGGTCGTCTTGCACAAAAACGCGTTTGGATGTCAGGCGAGTGGGAGTTGGACGCAATTGAGCCATGCGCTGTTTCAATTGTTGAACGAAAGCATTCGACAAGCTAGTGTCTACGGTGAGAGGCTGCACAAATTCGCCGGGAAGGCGGAGAGGTGTACCGTATACAAGTTCTGCCGTAGTACATTGAATGTCCTCTTTGACAGCTGATCGAATACCCAAAAAGGACGAGGGGTAAGTTGTCACTCCATGCAGTTGTGTCTGAGTGAGACATCAGTGCTGTTTTAAGTTGACGATGCAGTCGTTCCACGAGGCCGTTAGAAGCAGGGTGATATGCCGTTGTCGTGATGTGCGCACACCCGAGAAGTTTAGTGAACTCACGGAAGAGACTAGATTGAAACTGGACTTCCGCGGTCAGTGGTAATGGTGGCTGGCACACCAAAAATTGGCAATCCAGTGATGCAGGAAGACCATGGCAATATTTTCTGCCGAGGTATCCGATATCGGAATTGCAATTGGCCATCGTGTGAAACGGTCTGACTGCTGTGAAAAATATTTGTGTGCCCACGTGAAGGTGGTAACGGCCCAACTAAGTCTAAGGAACGTGATGGAATCGAAACGTCCGGAACAGCAAAATGTGCTTGGAGGGGAAAAAGGTATGGCGATGCACTTTGTTTTTCTGGCACGCGAAACATTGCCTAGTCCAAAGGGCGATGTCGGAGTTCATCTTTGGCCAGACAAAGCGAGCAGCAATACGTTTGCGACAGGCGCGACGCCAGGATGCGACAGAGAGTGAAAATGGTTAAACACTCACCTTACTGGTAGGATAATGGAACAACAGGTCGGGGAGTGCCTGTGGACCAGTCGCATAAAAATCGTACCTGGTGATGTTGAAGTGGTGCATCTCGAAGCTGCAGAGTACTCAGATTTACGCAGATCAGCAATGGACTCGTCTTCTAGTTGGAGGTCTGCAAGCTTCGCCAGGTCGAATTTGGATGACAAGGTATTGATATCAGGTCTCGATAATGCATCAGCAACGACATTGTCGCTGCCTCGGACATAGCGTATATCAGCAGTACACTGCGAGATATAGTCAAGGTGACGCACTTTCTCTGGGCGAGTACCTATCTGGTTTTGGCCTTGAGGGCATAAGTAAGAGGTTTGTGGTCGGTATGAACCCGGAAAATTTCTTCCCTCCAATAGGTGGCGAAAAATGACGAATAGCCAGGTATATAGCCAGGAGCTCGCGAGAGAAAGTACTGTAGCGAGTCTGCGCCGGTTGTAGCTTCTGTGAAAAGAAAGCCAATGGCTGCAACTGGTTATTCACCTGTTGATGTAAGACTGCGCCGATAGCACTGTTGGAAGCGTCAGTTGTCAAAATCAACTGCGTAGAAGCGTCAGAGTTGAGGTGGTGCAGCATGGTCGCATCTAGCGAGGCCTCTTGGCTGCCCCAAAAGCTGAGTGAGCTGCCGGTGAAAGTTCAATCGGCTTGCCTTTCGACTTCAAAAGATCAGTCAATGGAGCCAGTATTGCCGCACAGTTGGGAATGAAACGTCGGTAGTAATTGATAAGTCCAATGAAACGTCGCAGTTGTGTGAGGGTCTTGGGAGACGGAAAAGATAAAACGCTTATAACTCTTCTCTGAAAGTGGTGTGATTCCATGCTGATCGACGTGATGACCAAGGAAATTAAGAGAAGGAACGCCAAAAAGAGCATTTGTCGACGTTTAATTGCAAAACCATGTTGCTGGAAACGATCGAACACTTGGACGCAAGTGTGATGCATGTTCCGCTGGCGAAGAACTTGCGACGAGTATGTCATCAATAGAGACAAAGGTAAACGAAAGACCGCGCAAGACCTCATCAATAAAACCGCTGGAAGGATTGGGCGGCGTTACGCAAAACCGAAAGGCATGCGGAGAAATTCGAACAAGCCAAAAGGCGTTGTGATGGCGGTCTTGGGGATGTCTTCCTCAGCGACCGGTATTTGATGATATGCTCTCACAAGGTCGATCTTGGAGAAAATAGTCTTTCGAGCCAACATGTGAGAAAAATCGTGAATATGAGGAATGGGAGTACCGATCGGGGACAGTTGCTCTGTTCAAAGCACGATAATCCCCACATGGCATCCAATCATCGGCTGATTCTCTTTGGGGACCATGTGCAGAGGAGAGGCCCATGGGCTGGAAGAAGGGCGAATAATCCCCAAATTTAGCATGTGTTCGAACTCACTTCTAGCCACCCGCAACTTTTCTGGATGAAGCCTACGTGGGTGGGCATGAACGGGTTGTCCTGTGGTAACTATGTGATGCTTAACTGTGTGCTGAACTTTTCGGTAAACTGACAAGGTTTAGTGAGGGACGGATAGTCCTTCAAAATGTCAGCAAATGGCGAACTTGGAATAGTCAAGTGTATGCCAACCGAAGGTTCAGAGGTGACCGTACCGACGGTGAAAAGTCTGGTTGTAGTATCAATGAGTCGACGATGCTCAAACTCAACCGAAAGGCCAAAATGTGAGAGGAAATCGGCTCCAATAATCGGTGACTGGACGTCGGCTAGGATAAAGACCCATTGGAAAACATCGCCTGCAGACCAAGGTCAAGAGTTAGGGACTGTTGTCCGAATGTGTGGATGACGGTGTTGTTAGCAGCCTGCAATGAGAACTGCGAAGGCTTGAGGTGTGACGCCTCAGGAGGCGGGATAACACTAACCTCAGCACCGGTATCGACAAGAAAACGGAGACCACCTCGACTTATCGGTGATGTAGAAGAGGCGACTGGGTCGTGGTTGGCCAGCAGCAGTCGTCGCCATTACTGGCTGGCGTTGTCGTTTAACCGTTGCGGCTTCTGTGGAATTTCGCACGGCGGAATACACTTGCGTGCTTTCCCGCCATAGGTACGATGGTACCAGCGCACGGTCTGTGGCTGCCATTCCCGTGATTTGGACCGTCGACGTTGATATGTTTGACGACTATTTGACTGAGATTGTTGATGATAGAACACATGTTGCTGACTTGCGTGCATAAAAGGCGTACGGTATCCTTTAAATCTTCATAATCACTGCTACGCACGATATTTGACGCTTGCGAAAGGTCAGATGATGGTGCGGCCCGTCGATAGGCACTACAGCACGATGATAACGTCACATAGGGAGGGTCACGTTCTGACTTTGGAGTGCCTTGATGAGCAGGAGTGTCAATATTATCAGATCTGGAAGTGGACACCGATGTCTACTGAAGACTAGAACATGCGGTACCGCTTGGGTAGCATTCCATGATTCTGTCTGCATGAGTGGCTAGTTTTATCCAATCGAGGTGCTCGTGTCGAGCATAGCCAATACCTGCTGCATGGGCAGGGAAGCTTATCAAGCCAGATCTGTCGGAAAAATTGCATCATCCATATGACGACCAGCAAGCAAAAGAACGCATGTGTCGCATAAGTTGGGAAGGTGTTTGATCGCCAGTCTGACTTGCGTGAAAAGCTCACGCAGCATTCTGGTTGGCCGACTTGGCCACATCGATTAATTACAGCATCCTTCAACTGGGTGTATGGCTCCTCAGCAGGGATTGGATCAAGGAGGTCCTCGACGTCAACGGCAACATCGAAATGAAGTGATTGCACTACGTATGAATAACGCGTGCGTTCACTGGGTGATACGGCGTAGTCGAGAAAACTGCCCCGATCTGCCTAAACCATACGCGAGGGTTGCTTGGCGTAAATGGGGGCAATTTGAAAGAGAGGCTATGGACGTCAAGAGAGTCTGCGTTAGTCTCATTGTCCGTCATAGTAAGTGATATGGTGCGTAATGATAGGAAAAGCGGGTCACCAATTTTGTAGTGCAGACGAGGGTCAAAACCAAGAACCGAGGTGTACAAAATAAATTAACGCTAGCGGGAATTGTGTCTAAAACTACAAACGACAGGACGGGCAAACAACGTCAGAGGATTGTTAGAATGCAGACTCACGTGAAAACGCAGCTTCTAGATAGCGAGTGTTGTTGAGGATTGTAATGAACTCTGAGCTAGATCCAGAAAGCCATACATCAAGGACGAAGAGCAGAGTCAGGAGTTCAATTGAGACGGCGATCAGTAGAATGCAATCGAGAAATGAAGATCAATCATTGCAATTGACTGCAAGTAATTGAGAGAGATCAGTACAATCAAGATGAGCAGCGGTGACATGCAGCAGCGAAAACAGAAGACGTCCAACATGCCGGCTGAAGCTGGCTGTTGTATTTACTTAGCACATTAAAACAAGCGATCATAAAGATTCAGGTGACCAAGAAAGATACAAAGATGTAAATTGTAACAAAATACCTACATAACCTTTCCACCAGAGCGTGTAACAAAAACGCTCGATGAAAAAGCATTATACGACAAAAGTCCTTAAGATTGGCAGGAAAAATGGATATGTCTACCAGAACGAGAGGAAATGCGTTGTGGGTAGGAAGAAGAAGAAGCAAAACGTGGGTGGGTGGTCGAGTGTGAAGGCTGAGTGGAAGGGACTGACATAGGTGGAATGGGTGGTGATGGTGCGGAGTAATTGGATGGAGCAACGGCGGTGGGACGCACTCAAGATAAGCTGGCTTGAGTCTGTCGATGGAGACTGTGTCAGTCTTGTCAGCCTCTGTATGACGTAATACTGTCCATCCGTTGAAGCACCTTGTATGGGCCATCATAAGGGGAACAAAGAGTTTATGAACTGCGTCATGCCGGACGAAGACGAATGGAGCAGATTTAAGGTCGTCTTGCACAAAAACGCGTTTGGATGTCAGGGCGAGTGGGGAGTTGACGCAATTGAGCCATGCGCTGTTTCAATTGTTGAACGAAAGCATCTGGACAAGCTAGTGTCTACGGTGAGAGGCTGCACAAATTCGCCGGGAAGGCGGAGAGGTGTACCGTATACAAGTTCTGCCGTAGTACACTGAATGTCCCCTTTGACAGCTGATCGAATACCCAAAAGGACGAGGGGTAAGTTGTCACCCATGCAGTTAGGTCTGAGTGAGACATCAGTGCTGTCTTTAAGTTGACGATGGAGTCGTTCCACGAGGCCGTTAGAAGTGGGTATGATATGCCGTTGTCGTGATGTGCGCCATTCTACTGACTTCTGCCCTTCCAGATGACATGCGCGCGGACATACGCAGCTGTGCTACCGGTATCCTCCGGCAAAAAAGACGTCAGCAAACCCTACCTGCCGACGAAGCGCAAGGATTACGATCACTAAAATCGGATGAAAATATTGTCGTTGTTCCCGCTGACAAAGGTGGTGCTACTGTTATCATGGATAAAGATGACTACGTCAATAAGGCGAATAACATCTTCAGTGATATTGAGGCTTACACTCTTCTTGCCGAAGACCCGACAAAAAAGCAAGCCGCAGCCATTAAGAAAAAGGCCAATGAGCTCGCTCGCCTGAAAGTCATAAGTTCGGCTGACTCAAAGTTTATGACCCTCGGAGATCCCCGTATCGCACGCGCATACGGTCTACCGAAAGTGCACAAACCGGATGTCCCACTGAGGATAATAGTGCCACTGATCGGATCACCTACGTACAACATAGCTAAGTGGTTGTACAGGCACCTGAAGCAGCTAACGCATGGATCCGAATACAGCATTAACAACTCTCATGCATTCCTCCAAAGGATCAAAAGGCCTCAAAGTAAGTACTGATGAATGCATATTGTCTTTCGATGTCGTTGCCCTGTTTTTCTTCCATACCGCATGACTTGGCAATTGAATGCGTAGCTCAACGCCTACAAAACAATCCCGTTGAAATTCCAACGCAACATATTATAGAACTGCTCAAACTCTGCCTTAGGAACTACTGTCAATTCGACAATAAGTACTACCAACAGGTAAAGGGCACCCCGATGGGCTCGCCAATATCAGGACTACTCGCCGAATTGGTTTTTACAACGACTAGAAGAAGAGGTTTTTCCAAACTCTCAAGCCCAAAAATCTGGCTTCGATATGTAGATGACACCTTTGTCGTAATAAAGAATTGCGAAGTTGAGCAACTGCATCAGAGGCTGAATGGTGTTTTCCCAGCCATACAGTTCACTCGCGAAGAGGCAGTAGGAGACAGCCTGCCATTTCTGGACGTTAAAATCCAAAAGCTACATGATGGTAATCTCGCAACAAGCGTCCATAGGAAAGGATCTAATGCTGAGATTATCCTCAACTATGGAAGCAACCACCCAGCAGCTCACAAAAGAAGCTGTGTCCGAACTCTTTTCCACCGGGCATACCGTTACTGCAACAGCGATGATATCCTTAAAAAAGAGCTCGCTTACCTATATCGGTTGTTTCGGTGTAACGGGTATCCGGTTAGTTTTGTAAAGAACTGCCTCAGGCACCAGGCACAACCGCAAGGCCCCATCCCAAACGGAGAAATTGCGGCACGAAAATTCTACTCCCTGCCTTATATGAAGGGGGCCTCTGAGGTAATCGCTCGGCAGTTTAATCGCCTTGGTATACACGTCGCTCACAAGCCAGCATCCTCACTTCGCACCACACTATCCCGAATAAAGGATCCCATCCCCAAAAATCAACAAACCAACGTAATTTATCGCATCCCGTGCGCAAATTGCTCTTGTGTATATATTGGGCATACGGGTCGACGCCTGGGCACACGCATTAATGAACACAAACTAGCCGTCCGCCGCCGAGACCCTTTGTCCCTCGTCTTTGCGCACGCACTCGAGTGCGACCATCGATTCAATTGGGATGAAACTGAGGTCGTCGCCATGGCCAACACAAAAGGAGCGAGGGAATTCCTCGAGGCCTGGTACTCCTGTGCGGGCAGTATCAACCGCCATGTTGACCTGGACATCCATTATGAGGGTCTACGTTTACGACTCACCGCCCCCCGTCTAAATGCCACATCAACTACCGGCAACCCAGCCACCCGGAATCCAACTGATCCACCATCCACCCTCCCCTACAGCACCGGGACCCGCAGTTGTTCCACCTCCCCTTCCCCTAGCTCACAATCTAACATGACTCACCTTTTACAAAGCCAATGGTCTGTCGGTCCTGTCACGCCAGCCTGTCTAGTGCGACATTCTAACACTCACTTTTTATTTATTTCGTCTGACGACGGGTTGGTGTGACCAGCTCGAAAAATTCACGAGTACAACTCGCATTTTCCGAAGAACCTCTCCTCTTTCATTATATCATCTCGGAATGCATACTATCTCTGATCTACAACATATATTTGGGCGTCAAACGCTTATTCTTACCAGACGTTGGGAGAAATTCGCACAGAGACAGGCGACGACCTTCGAACAACTAACCTTTCTCCATCGCTGTCGCGATCACAGTGTGTTACCGAAATCGCTTCGCTTCAAACCGACGTTACCGAATGAGACTGGCAGATCACTTGCTTGCAAATACGGATGGCGCGTTTTTAATGCTATAATATCTGACGTGCACAACCGTCTTCGCAGATTCGCGGCAATAATTACTGACGTCAAATCTCAATGCACTTCAGCCCTACCTGAAGACGTATTCGATAATGTACAGAAAAGAATTGACGCCACCGTCAAGGATGCGAGAATGAAGAAGAGCCTTGATCTCCAGGATAAACTACAATCTCTGGTCCGCCCTACTACCAAAAAGAACATGGCCACTCGAGTTGTTAACCTTTCTAAAAAGGAATCTCTCGCCTGCTGAATTCAACCTCCTATCGAAGGGATTAGGATTCAATCCCATGGATACTACACCTACCAACTTCCTAGCCGGCCTTGAATCCATTCTACTGACTTCTGCCCTTCCAGATGACATGCGCGCGGACATACGCAGCTGTGCTACCGGTATCCTCCGGCAAAAAAGACGTCAGCAAACCCTACCTGCCGACGAAGCGCAAGGATTACGATCACTAAAAATCGGATGAAAATATTGTCGTTGTTCCCGCTGACAAAGGTGGTGCTACTGTTATCATGGATAAAGATGACTACGTCAATAAGGCGAATAACATCTTCAGTGATATTGAGGCTTACACTCTTCTTGCCGAAGACCCGACAAAAAAGCAAGCCGCAGCCATTAAGAAAAAGGCCAATGAGCTCGCTCGCCTGAAAGTCATAAGTTCGGCTGACTCAAAGTTTATGACCCTCGGAGATCCCCGTATCGCACGCGCATACGGTCTACCGAAAGTGCACAAACCGGATGTCCCACTGAGGATAATAGTGCCACTGATCGGATCACCTACGTACAACATAGCTAAGTGGTTGTACAGGCACCTGAAGCAGCTAACGCATGGATCCGAATACAGCATTAACAACTCTCATGCATTCCTCCAAAGGATCAAAGGCCTCAAAGTAAGTACTGATGAATGCATATTGTCTTTCGATGTCGTTGCCCTGTTTTCTTCCATACCGCATGACTTGGCAATTGAATGCGTAGCTCAACGCCTACAAAACAATCCCGTTGAAATTCCAACGCAACATATTATAGAACTGCTCAAACTCTGCCTTAGGAACTACTGTCAATTCGACAATAAGTACTACCAACAGGTAAAGGGCACCCCGATGGGCTCGCCAATATCAGGACTACTCGCCGAATTGGTTTTACAACGACTAGAAGAAGAGGTTTTCCAAACTCTCAAGCCCAAAATCTGGCTTCGATATGTAGATGACACCTTTGTCGTAATAAAGAATTGCGAAGTTGAGCAACTGCATCAGAGGCTGAATGGTGTTTTCCCAGCCATACAGTTCACTCGCGAAGAGGCAGTAGGAGACAGCCTGCCATTTCTGGACGTTAAAATCCAAAAGCTACATGATGGTAATCTCGCAACAAGCGTCCATAGGAAAGGATCTAATGCTGAGATTATCCTCAACTATGGAAGCAACCACCCAGCAGCTCACAAAAGAAGCTGTGTCCGAACTCTTTTCCACCGGGCATACCGTTACTGCAACAGCGATGATATCCTTAAAAAAGAGCTCGCTTACCTATATCGGTTGTTTCGGTGTAACGGGTATCCGGTTAGTTTTGTAAAGAACTGCCTCAGGCACCAGGCACAACCGCAAGGGCCCATCCCAAACGGAGAAATTGCGGCACGAAAATTCTACTCCCTGCCTTATATGAAGGGGGCCTCTGAGGTAATCGCTCGGCAGTTTAATCGCCTTGGTATACACGTCGCTCACAAGCCAGCATCCTCACTTCGCACCACACTATCCCGAATAAAGGATCCCATCCCCAAAAATCAACAAACCAACGTAATTTATCGCATCCCGTGCGCAAATTGCTCTTGTGTATATATTGGGCATACGGGTCGACGCCTGGGCACACGCATTAATGAACACAAACTAGCCGTCCGCCGCCGAGACCCTTTGTCCCTCGTCTTTGCGCACGCACTCGAGTGCGACCATCGATTCAATTGGGATGAAACTGAGGTCGTCGCCATGGCCAACACAAAAGGAGCGAGGGAATTCCTCGAGGCCTGGTACTCCTGTGCGGGCAGTATCAACCGCCATGTTGACCTGGACATCCATTATGAGGGTCTACGTTTACGACTCACCGCCCCCCCGTCTAAATGCCACATCAACTACCGGCAACCCAGCCACCCGGAATCCAACTGATCCACCATCCACCCTCCCCCTACAGCACCGGGACCCGCAGTTGTTCCACCTCCCCCTTCCCCTAGCTCACAATCTAACATGACTCACCTTTTACAAGCCAATGGTCTGTCGGTCCTGTCACGCCAGCCTGTCTAGTGCGACATTCTAACACTCACTTTTATTTATTTCGTCTGACGACGGGTTGGTGTGACCAGCTCGAAAATTCACGAGTACAACTCGCATTTTCCGAAGAACCTCTCCTCTTTTCATTATATCATCTCGGAATGCATACTATCTCTGATCTACAACATATATTTGGGCGTCAAACGCTTATTCTTACCAGACGTTGGGAGAAATTCGCACAGAGACAGGCGACGACCTTCGAACAACTCACCTTTCTCCATCGCTGTCGCGATCACAGTGTGTTACCGAAATCGCTTCGCTTCAAACCGACGTTACCGAATGAGACTGGCAGATCACTTGCTTGCAAATACGGATGGCGCGTTTTTAATGCTATAATATCTGACGTGCACAACCGTCTTCGCAGATTCGCGGCAATAATTACTGACGTCAAATCTCAATGCACTTCAGCCCTACCTGAAGACGTATTCGATAATGTACAGAAAAGAATTGACGCCACCGTCAAGGATGCGAGAATGAAGAAGAGCCTTGATCTCCAGGATAAACTACAATCTCTGGTCCGCCCTACTACCAAAAAGAACATGGCCACTCGAGTTGTTAACCTTTCTAAAAGGAATCTCTCGCCTGCTGAATTCAACCTCCTATCGAAGGGATTAGGATTCAATCCCATGGATACTACACCTACCAACTTCCTAGCCGGCCTTGAATCCATTCTACTGACTTCTGCCCTTCCAGATGACATGCGCGCGGACATACGCAGCTGTGCTACCGGTATCCTCCGGCAAAAAAGACGTCAGCAAACCCTACCTGCCGACGAAGCGCAAGGATTACGATCACTAAAATCGGATGAAAATATTGTCGTTGTTCCCGCTGACAAAGGTGGTGCTACTGTTATCATGGATAAAGATGACTACGTCAATAAGGCGAATAACATCTTCAGTGATATTGAGGCTTACACTCTTCTTGCCGAAGACCCGACAAAAAAGCAAGCCGCAGCCATTAAGAAAAAGGCCAATGAGCTCGCTCGCCTGAAAGTCATAAGTTCGGCTGACTCAAAGTTTATGACCCTCGGAGATCCCCGTATCGCACGCGCATACGGTCTACCGAAAGTGCACAAACCGGATGTCCCACTGAGGATAATAGTGCCACTGATCGGATCACCTACGTACAACATAGCTAAGTGGTTGTACAGGCACCTGAAGCAGCTAACGCATGGATCCGAATACAGCATTAACAACTCTCATGCATTCCTCCAAAGGATCAAAGGCCTCAAAGTAAGTACTGATGAATGCATATTGTCTTTCGATGTCGTTGCCCTGTTTTCTTCCATACCGCATGACTTGGCAATTGAATGCGTAGCTCAACGCCTACAAAACAATCCCGTTGAAATTCCAACGCAACATATTATAGAACTGCTCAAACTCTGCCTTAGGAACTACTGTCAATTCGACAATAAGTACTACCAACAGGTAAAGGGCACCCCGATGGGCTCGCCAATATCAGGACTACTCGCCGAATTGGTTTTTACAACGACTAGAAGAAGAGGTTTTTCCAAACTCTCAAGCCCAAAAATCTGGCTTCGATATGTAGATGACACCTTTGTCGTAATAAAGAATTGCGAAGTTGAGCAACTGCATCAGAGGCTGAATGGTGTTTTCCCAGCCATACAGTTCACTCGCGAAGAGGCAGTAGGAGACAGCCTGCCATTTCTGGACGTTAAAATCCAAAAAGCTACATGATGGTAATCTCGCAACAAGCGTCCATAGGAAAGGATCTAATGCTGAGATTATCCTCAACTATGGAAGCAACCACCCAGCAGCTCACAAAAAGAAGCTGTGTCCGAACTCTTTTCCACCGGGCATACCGTTACTGCAACAGCGATGATATCCTTAAAAAAAGAGCTCGCTTACCTATATCGGTTGTTTCGGTGTAACGGGTATCCGGTTAGTTTTTGTAAAGAACTGCCTCAGGCACCAGGCACAACCGCAAGGGCCCATCCCAAACGGAGAAATTGCGGCACGAAAAATTCTACTCCCTGCCTTATATGAAGGGGGCCTCTGAGGTAATCGCTCGGCAGTTTAATCGCCTTGGTATACACGTCGCTCACAAGCCAGCATCCTCACTTCGCACCACACTATCCCGAATAAAGGATCCCATCCCCAAAAAAATCAACAAACCAACGTAATTTATCGCATCCCGTGCGCAAATTGCTCTTGTGTATATATTGGGCATACGGGTCGACGCCTGGGCACACGCATTAATGAACACAAACTAGCCGTCCGCCGCCGAGACCCTTTGTCCCTCGTCTTTGCGCACGCACTCGAGTGCGACCATCGATTCAATTGGGATGAAACTGAGGTCGTCGCCATGGCCAACACAAAAGGAGCGAGGGAATTCCTCGAGGCCTGGTACTCCTGTGCGGGCAGTATCAACCGCCATGTTGACCTGGACATCCATTATGAGGGTCTACGTTTACGACTCACCGCCCCCCGTCTAAATGCCACATCAACTACCGGCAACCCAGCCACCCGGAATCCAACTGATCCACCATCCACCCTCCCCTACAGCACCGGGACCCGCAGTTGTTCCACCTCCCCTTCCCCTAGCTCACAATCTAACATGACTCACCTTTTACAAGCCAATGGTCTGTCGGTCCTGTCACGCCAGCCTGTCTAGTGCGACATTCTAACACTCACTTTTATTTATTTCGTCTGACGACGGGTTGGTGTGACCAGCTCGAAAAATTCACGAGTACAACTCGCATTTTTCCGAAGAACCTCTCCTCTTTTCATTATATCATCTCGGAATGCATACTATCTCTGATCTACATATATATATATATATATATATATATATATATATATATATATATATATATATATATATATATATATATATATATATATATATGTTTTTCATGTTTTGAGCTCTGCAAACGCTTTATATTAAAATTAATTAACCCTTTACACACCCTTATAAACCTTACTAATATTTCCAGCAGTCTTTTAAACGTTTCCTATGCTCATGAACACTGAACTAAACACTCTTAAATATACGTAAAAAATAAAAGTAGAAAAAGTACCGCTTAGAATTGAAAATCCGCAGAGCTCATCAAATTGATTTGAATGAGATAGAAACATGTTATTTACCTTCATAAATCGATAAGTATTCTGGAAAAATATTCAGGAAATAGATATTCATGAAGCAGGAAAGGGTTTGGTATGAACCATGTATTTTCCATCCGTGTCCTGCTTGTGAACCATCGCAGAGACCGTTTTCACCATGCATTATTTTCCTCTCGACCACTGTGTGCCTACCCAGCCGTTAGTCGATTCCTTGCCGGTGCTCAGATTTGGTATGATTCTAGCTAGCTCGCCCACCTTTTAATCTTTAGCTGCAGCAATTTCATCACCAGTACTAGTTGCTGATATGGTACAGCCTCCTGAAATTTAACCTATTTATACTGTCACTGAAATTAGTGTCACTTACTCTCTCCGTGACCAATTATCCAGTTCAGAGAAAGTCATACCACGGAATAGGGGGCATGCATTTATTGATGGACTGAAGAGGGTGAATTATGTAACCCCTATAAAAGATACTTTCAGGAGATAATCCCGAATGATTTCCAGGGACTATTAGAAGCTAACCAATGCATACTCAGCAGACAGAATTCGTAATCCAAAAACATGGTAGGATCCATATTCAACATAACTTAAACACTCTCTTAGCATTTGATATCTTGTTATTTTACACATTTTTGCATTGCCAAAATAAATCCCTCTTTACAACGGTGTGAAATTCGCCTATGTATCGTACAGTACAGACGTTACATTTTCACAGTCTTAGGCTCTGCGAAAAACCAAGCAGTGTATATAGAACTATTTTATTTATGTTGATTGTTACTTTCCTTAGAAATTATTTACTAACTAAAAGAAAATCAGTCTTACTTAAGGTTTACATGCACAGATAGAAAGTACCTGTGCTATCTGTATGGTTAATCAGTTACGCCCCTCAACAGTCCTGGCTACCTATTGGTGGCTTACTGAATATTACATGGATGCCTCGCATTGGCTGATAAAATTTGGCCCTATTATTCATATTCAATTTCGGTATGTACCTATAAACCTTAATTCAGACTGGTTTACTCCAAGTTAGCGACGTATTTATGGTAAATGTATTAAATAGTAATTTCAAAACTAGAGTATCTTCCAGAAAGCATACGAGAAAGGCTAACAATCCCTTTGGTGAATCGCAGTTGTTTAACGCAGCAGCCGAATATCGGCGAAACACGTGACTGGGCGTTTAGCTAGTAACTGCGCTCTCAGTTCAGTTATCATTGTAACTCTTTACTTTACCTATGCTTTTACTAGGGCGGAGCCTACTGGATATGAAGAGCCCGTTCCTCTCACTTCAAACCCCCAGGACCTGGTCATGCACCAGCTTCTGCGACGGGTAATACTCATAATACGGCTTGTGCGGTTCCTTGGTTTTACCTTCTGTGCACTAGCAACCGCAGGTTTTGCTATCGGCGTCATTTTTATGGCCCTTGATTTTGATGGCACTGATGACGAGTACTATGAGGAGGACGGTGAAATGAAGACAAGGATGTACGTTCTCATCTCTTTTGTTGGCTTCCTAAAGTGCTGGACCAACTGAACTGAAATTATCCTCTCGATTTTTTTATTTTACTAAACTGGCTAGCAGTTAGCTTACGTCAAGCCTGATTGGGCAGTATTTTTGGTTGCCATGCAGAAATGGAATGCACCTGGAGTATCACAGTGGTAAACGGGTTTCTGCAGCTGATTTGAAGCAATCAGGAGTCGGAGCACTTTATTCTGGACAGCATCTGGAGGGTTCATCTTCAGCCAGGGGTTCTCCAACTCCAGTCTGGATGCGGTCAGATTTGAGTAGGGGAAAATTGGTAATAAAATATTCGGGGTCAACTTCAAATCAAGTAACCTATGCATTAGCGGCCAACTGCTACCAACTAGACTGCGACACTCAGTTCAGTAACCGACTGTTCCACGGATTTTGAACAATTTGTGGCTTAGAAATAGGAATCTTACACTACTTAAGGTGGCCTTAGGCTAAGGTTAGTGCTGCGGATAAGTAAGAGTTAAGGTTAGAGTTAGGATTCAGTTTGACGCCAGGTTAAGGGTTAGAGTACCTCAGAAGAAGATGTGACCGCTGAAGCAAGAAGTTTATTGGATTGATCTTTTGGATTCTCCCCCGAACGTAACATCAGAGACAATCGCTGGAAAGGCTACTATGGGCACAATGTGCGCAGTAGGTATAGGACACAGTTGTCAGTACTCGTGTTCGTCAATGGGGGTTGTAGTTGATGTCACGTTTTCTAGCCAGTTCGTAACTGTCGTTAAATGTATTGTAAGGTTTATAATATGGGTACATGTACCCTTCGCGGAATTTAGTGCAAGGTTAGCTGTATAACTGGAGAGAGGGGTTCGTAGTCAAATGTTTTACCAAATGCTTCCAATTGCAATTAGCCGGCCATGGTCCACGTTTCAGTGGTAGGACACCTGGCTCAAAATCTTCGATAATGAGAGGCCGAATTAGAGATCGGATACGCCGAGGCCTGGGATAAGCACATGCGTCGATACTAAGAGTAACCATGGGAACTGATGAATCCTGCTGCGGGTAAGGTAGCTAATGCAACTCCTCTGACAAGATCATAATCCAGCTAGGAAAAGGCGTTTGCATAAAGTTTCGATTTATTCTGTAAAAGGCCCTTAGTTATCTCCTCAGACAGTCTTTGGCTATTGATGAGGGCCTGGTACGAGCTGAAAAATGCGGAATCGCGCCTGAAAACGAGTGCAGTCATCTGTGGATGACACACACTTCCAGCAATAGTAAGGGATTCACACGAACTTGCCACAGCTGACCAAAGCGTGCAGTGAACTGATTTTCGATTAGGCTTTCATTCGGCTTAGGTTTAGATTAATGGGGCCTAGGGTTACGGTTAGGGGTTACAGTTAAATATTTGTGGATATGATTTGGAATTATATTAAGGATAGGATTTTGGTTTAGATTTCGAGGGAGAGAGTTAGAGTTAAGGTTAGGAGTTAAAAATTGGTTGAAATTTAAGGTTAGAGTTGGTGACTTAAGGTTATTGTTTAATGTCACCAGTGGG
This sequence comes from Schistocephalus solidus, assembly GCA_017591395.1. NCBI lineage: Eukaryota > Metazoa > Platyhelminthes > Cestoda > Diphyllobothriidea > Diphyllobothriidae > Schistocephalus > Schistocephalus solidus. The sequence goes on from WEDG01008221.1 coordinate 19,112, forward strand.
GATTTGAGGTTAGATGTGGGGTTTTAATGTGAGGATAAGGGTTCTAGGGCAATCATAAATGTACCAATGTTAGGGTTTGGGTCTTGAAGTTAAAATAAGGGTTTTAAGATTAGAGTACGAAGTTGAGTTTTAAACTTAGACTTGAGGATTACGAGTAAAATCAGAGTGTATAACCTGGCTTTAAGAGTAATGAGCAGCTCACGAGGACACGCAAAAGTGTCAAATACTGACCAGTTAGTTACAAATTCCAGTAATACCATGAGTCGCGGAGTTGAACATCGTCAGTACACAACGGCAGGCATAACGACTCTTTTGCTGACTAAAAACGTGTACTGATCACTTTTAATTTTTCGTTATCCTCCCTTTATTTCCATTTCCGTTTTTTTTTTAAATTTAAGATGCGCTTCTGTTTTGTTAAGATTATATTTATTTGTCATTCCTGGGTGTTTTTGGTTGTGTGAATCAATTTCGAATTGTCAATTGCCTACGAACAGGCTCCCCATACAATTCCATTTGTTTGGATTTTTCAGAGTACGTGCTCGATTTTTTACTGGCCATTGGTGTACTTCAAAAATATACTAGTTTAAATGCAATGTTGCGTATTTCTTCTTTGTTTAGTATGCTCTCCTTGCTTTCGTTAGACCTACCCATAAAATCCCTATTACCACCATTCCCGTACTACGTGGTCCTTGTTTCTTCTTCCCTGATTGGAGCCACACATTCATTCACCTTCGGCTGCGGCAAGGTTGATTTTGTGCGACTTTTGGTCGCTCAGGGTGCCTGGGCTTTTTGGTCATTCATTCTCTTGAGAACAATAGAGCAATGATTATTTTGCCTAGTAGAATAAATATTTATTTGCCCGCCTTCACTACCTTCAGTTTTGCGTATGATTTCTGTTAGGAAATTCTTAGTGAGATGGGTCGATGTCGCAGCGATCCAAACTAAAATATTAAATCAAATGATGTTAGTAGATATTTCATAAAGTACCTACCAAGGGGGACTACACATGAAGACATTGGCTTTCTTTCTGCCAGTAGTCGACTTATTTACGCTGGTCGTGCCTCTATAAGAAAGATAAATAAACGAACTCCTCTCTATTGCTCTCTGACTTTCGATTGTTTCAATTTGACGTACAGGGGCCTATTTGACTATGGTGTCATCTGCTTGGGGCTGGCAGTGATCTTCACCATATTTTCGGCTGTGCTGTTTGGGATCGTGTACTTCTGCCCTCTACTCAGACGAACAACTCGAAATCAACCCACGTTCGTAGCAGCAACCTCCGCAGTACGTTTCTTTGGAAATTTTTGTGGTCATCAAATTATTATTTTTGCTGGACTATATTTTAACTGCAACGCTCGTAATAGACGCTGATCTTATCTGCCTGCAATCCCAGCTCGATTATGAGCTCTTCATCTAGAGCCGGTTGCATGGTAACTGGCCGTCAGTTCTCAGGAGGCAGCACTTACCTTAGAATGCCCAGTCCTGGGTTATTTGTCAGTATTAGTTGCAATCCGATGCATCCCAAGCTTCAAGCCCAAAGAAAAGCGCTCCGACTGAAACCTAGGGTGTACCCGAACCGCGCGGTTAATATAAGTTTGATGCGTTATAATAATAAATATTTCGCACTACCACCAACACCACCACCACCACTAAGACCACAAGGTCAACTCTGAGAATTATAGGTCATTTATCTGAGGTGAATAAAATGCTTGTGTTCCATGGAGTAATCAAAGTAGGGTAGGGGATGTCATTCAAATAGGACTTTGCATACTTCCAACCACAAAAGCCAGAAGAAGAATCCATAGCATTTACCTGAACTCGTTTCATTAACATTGATGCGTTATCAGACCTACAAAAGCGGCGTGGAACTTGACTCAGAAAGCTAGAACCCCCTCAGAAAAGCGACACTTTTGGATATGGATGTTTTAAATTTCATGTTAAGTAACAATTAAGTACTGTGCTTAAATATTTAAATATAAATTGGAAATATTATATTTAAAAAATAAGAAGGTTAAGATTGCGTAAATCATGTGGATACACACAATGATAGGGTTGATTGAATGAGAAAATATCTTTATAGTAATATTTGAAATTGGTTAATAATATTTAATCAGAAGAAGTGTATATATTAACGAAAATAGATTACAATAATTAGCAACTATTTAAGGTATGATCTATGAAAAAATCCATGAGTTCATGGATCCGCGGATAGTGACCAGCGAATAAACGAGGTCAGCTCTATTGAAATCCCAAGAAAGAGTAAATGTTAAAGCTGGGAAGTCTTTGTGTCGAGGTTAACGTCCATAAAATGAAACCGCGCTTGTTCTCCTAACCCAAGCAGATGTGCTCTTCTCCAACTATGTATACTGTCCTGCATCAAATCAAATAAAGAAAAGAAGGTACAGTTCTATTTGTAGTGCCATCTTCGTTTCATTCGTTTTCAGATACTACCCAGGCCCGTTGATCAAACACAGGCAATCCCGACCATCTCCCTATCACCGTATAACTCATGAAAAGCCAGCCACAACCCCGATGATTCCTTTTGTTTATATATATGTATGCACAAGGAAGTGATACCATACTGACTTGATACTGTTGTCGCTGGCCTCACTGCAAGCCTGCGGATGCAGGATGATTGACACTGTCACTGGTTAATACAGTTTTTTTAGCCCTCATTACTCTGCAAAAAGTAATTTTTCGGTTGCCATAAGCATGCAAGTCAAAAATTTAATGAAAAATATAACAGTTTGCCCCTGCTCCTGTATGAAAAATGTACCATTCGGGTTACAGCAGCCTCACTGGTCAGCTTAGCAGACAGTTGTGCTTTTCAGATCACCAGTGAGGAAAATGCCGTTCTTAAATAATTGAAACGCTGTAGCTGAGATTATGTGTTGTTATGGTTCTTGCTGCAGCAGGTTCTGAATATTTATATGAGTAGGAGGAGGTTTTTCGCACGCGCAAATATGTACTTCAGAAGATTGTTCGAGAACAAAGCCAATCAACGAGTGAAGCATATCTAAAGTCATAACTCATCCAGGAATGAGTGTAAATGCCTCTACTCAGTGTCCCATCCTAACCTGTCTCTGAACTAAATCACCAGTTTCACAAGTTAAAGTGGTCCCTAGAGGCGACTTACGGACGATCGTACCACCAATTGGATGCTGGAGGTAGGATGGACCCTCCCGCCAATAAGACAAATGGTAACGACAGCTTTCAGCTGGTGAGGGAATCCGGTGACTTGCAGGTCTTGCAACCTTCCAGAACGCCATACCCTTATTAAACTGGAGTAGTGGATGTTATGGCTATCACCATATACTACTGGTAGTAGTATGGCATTAACATGTGATATGTCAAAAAATAGGCATTCACCGGGAACGCCTCTTTTTTTGAGCATATATTATCTTCGTTTGTGTTGATCCGACCTTAGTTCGTTTTAGTTGCCTGTAGTTTCAACTCAGGAAAAGGAGCTCCTGCCATATCACAGCTGGGTACCTAGTCCCATCTCCTATGTTCTTTAAAATCAGGGTGTACGCCAACGTGTTCTTATGGACGGTGTGGGCATAAAGTATATCGTGATGAGAAGCGTATAATAATTATGGATTCTTATTGACAAATGGAAGGATTTGCTTTCACATCCATAGTATAGCAAAAAGCGCAGCTCCAAAACTATACACATGCATCATATTGGTAGATGGACGATGGCAGGTCGTTTACGGGACTCATCTTCCCATTCTGCCTCTCGGTTCACTCTCAAGCCCCAACAACAGTTGCATAGTGGTTACTATGATAGGCAGAAAAAATTAATGACAAAGACAAACGAAACTGAAATTAACATTTCTGGCTTATTTATCATCATCAGTCAGCCATACGGAGCCCCAGCTGGCGCATCATTGGAAGCAACCAAAAGCAGAAACAGTCATTCCGGAGTCCCCTGTCTTTTGGAAAGTTTGTTGCATCTATCATACAAGCCGCTACGCGGCTAATGACAGCCCTTGAGAGCGAGCCACAAGACAGAATGGGACGAGTGCGTCCTGTCACCGATCCTTGAGCATTCATTCGCTTATTTTTGTATTTTCGATCGAAACCATAAATGTTATAAGCCCGTGGTTTAAGGGTAACAGCATTGGTTTTCTAGTCACCAGATCGCAGGTTTGTGCCTCGGGTGATGCCTAACCTAGGGATGGGAATGGCTGGCTGATAATGGCTAAGAAGTCTGAAATGGCCCTTCCAGTCTCCTTTGCCCTTATCTTTAATGTTCTTCTGCCTACCTTGGTTGATATGTATCGGGAAAATAAGACGTAGCCATTTCACAATTTATCTGAAATGCTTGTTAATGACCATCCATCAGCAACTGCAGAATGCTAAGTGTTTTCACTGGACTACCTTTTATTGAAATTATGTGATGTATTGCCGTGACTGGCAGCCTGAAGACTGCCAAAGCTCCAAGATGCAATTATTTTCCGTTTTGTTGTAACGGGTTGCGTCCACCCACTGCTCGCCATGAACCTTACGGTTGGGTGAGGTGTAATGCGTACGTAAGGCCTTGTGCATGACAGGGGGGGAAGTAGATAGCCCAACGCTTTATAGATTGGGTATTCGTCTGTCACTCCACAAGAGTCCTCCTCCTGACGGTGCAGCCATTTTCTCAGTTGGGGCTTTAAGCACTCTTCGAAACAGCAGTTAATCGGGTCGAGAAACAGTGTTGTTACAAAAAAGGTTTCATGACTTCTGCTCTATTGGTATATTTATTCCTATGTGTAAGCGGTTGCCTAACAATTTCTGACACATTGAAACAAGCTTCAGAAATCGGGACCAAGGATGGGTGTGCATATGCGTGTACTACATGCAACGGTCACACACGAATTTTCTTATGGAAGGCCTTCAATGGGGTTGAAAATGTCGCAGAATATGGTCAGTTGTTAAAAATTAGTTCATAGGCGAGGTCCAATCATTTTACTATGTCTGCATCCTATTGGAAGTAATACGCTTTGTATTAAAAGCAGGCCGTATTTAACTAGAGTAAGATACTACAGGTCATTCTCGTAGCAATTTTGAAAACCAACTACGGCAATTTTCATGTAAGATTACTTTATGAAAATCAAAACTATATCCTATTTAAATAAATATCAGTAGATAAAAATTGGCCATTTAACGAAGCAACGTGATCGAATATAGAGTGAAAAATTAAATAAAAATGATGGTATGTTGAGAGTAAACACGCTACCGTTTCCAGTGCGCGTGGTTTTACAGTGACTACATGTACAGAATCTAAAGAACTCGCTGTTGAAATGCAGTATTCGTCTTGCATCGGTGGCTTTTCTGAATCCTGTATTTTACAGTTCCCCATCCGCACACCAACAAAAAGGGCTTCAGAGAAAGGAAGTTGGTTGTTTTTTCCGGTTCTGCCGTAACTGGGATATGGGGATCAGTTGAGAACAGTAATGGCTTGAGGCAGTCCAAATGATTTGTTTGAGAAACGATGAAAGATCCTCGATAATCGGGGGGTGGGGCAGAATTTCGCAGAATAGTTGGCAAATGTTGGGTTTAATAGATGCATTAATTTTTTCCTATACTTGTTTGTAAAAATAAGAATTTAGGGCAGCATCAATGAAGTTTGGAGGATATCCGGATTGTCTTTTTCACCTCACGCCTCGGTCGGAAGATCCTACAAAACATCCATCCCTACCCCCAACAACAAGTGTTGGATGTGGATTAGCGGAAATTTGGTCGAGCAGTTCGAGAGAGCAAAGAATTTATACTTTAAAAACTTTTGGAAAATAGTAAGCTAGAGTACAAAAAGCCACAAATATGGCAATTCAAGGGCAGGCAAAATTATATTTGTCGGCACTCTGTGGCATCGAATAAAAACAGAGCGCAGATTGCCAGCTGTCATCAGAGCTAAATAACTCTACGACTTTAATCCTTGTAAATCCAAAGGATACTCAGGCCATTTTATGGAATGAACAGGAAACGACAAAAAGGATCAGAATACGAAGTCTGGAAGGCCATTTACTGCATCAAAAGGCCCGAAAGCGGGCTTCCCACCGTTCCTGACCACCAGGATGAGCATAGCATATAAACCGCAACTCGCAATCTAGAGGCATGCTTCAACTTATGGAGATATCGGCAACTGTCTATAAGATATTCTGCGGTGACAGGCACAATAGTTATATTGTTACGACCGAGAGAAACCCACGGATTCAGCACAATGAATAGAAATTAGTGACACGGGACTAGACTTCAGGAATGGATAAGTTTATATACCCTCTCTCCCCCCCGCCGGTCAGGAAGCGGACATAGGAAAGCCCATCCATGCAATACAGGCAGATTTGCCCTAAATTCCAGGGAGGGAATGTATTCCCGTGCCCCGATCTTAAGATTAAATAAGAACCAACGAAGCCTATCCAAGCACCGGGAGAACTTGTGTTTTATCCTGAGCTTCCAAACTCCCACAGGAGTCCATCGTCAGAGATAACAACAGCAACCAAAAAAGAACTACACATAAAGGGGATACAAGCCAAACGATGATCAACGTTGCAAGTCTGGAGGCGACTGCGCAAGGCTTTGTTGGTCGGTGTCAAATTGATGCATCGATTGATTGCGTTCCCAGCCGTGGACCAGTATTCAATCAATTCTCGGCTCGTCTTGTTTCCGGCACGGTTGATTATGTTAGTGGCTACAAAGGTGAACCAATGACGCGTTTCGTAGCTGTGGGCAGCAGCTTGGAATAATTCGTCGTTCCATCGCACTGCCATGTGTGCACGATCCAAGCATGTGCTAAGTTTATCTTGTGTACTCACAAGTAACGTTTAGGCCTAGGATGCGATAGACTACCCCAGATTGCTCTTCAAGGTTTAGTCGATCGTTGATTTTCATCACTTCGCTGCGCATAGTAGCTCCGGGCAGGTATGCAATGCACACACCTAGTCCGTTACTAATGCACTCAATTGTTTCTGAGACAACCTTGATATAGTGTAGAGCTGGCCATACCCTTGGTTGTAGTGCTGATTCGGGTCCCTCGAGGCCGAACGCCTAGACATCAGCTTCTTAATGCCTTCGGATAGCCATTTCGCATAAATTGGTCGCAGAGCTTTCGAACCTCGTGAAGAGTGTTGTTCCGGCTTGATCCAATATGTCTGAACCCGTTTGTCGAGCGTTCTTACGAAGCTTCGTTTATGAGCGACTGGGTGGTTGCTGTGAGAGCTGGGGAATCACATACTGTTTGTAGCCTTCCTTGTAACCGTCGTCTCAATTTCACAAATTGCTGCCCACAGCTACCAAACGGGCCATGCGTTCAACTTCGTAGCCACCAACATAATCAACCGCGCTTGAAACAAGACGAGCCAAGAATTGATTGAATCCTGGTTCATGGATGGGAACACAATCAATTGATGTATCGATTTGGCACAGGCATATAGAGCCCTGCACAGTCACCTCCAGACTTGCAACATTGATAATTGATTGGCTTTTACCCCTATGAGTGTAGCCCTTTTTTGTTGCCGTTGGTATCTCTGACGATGAACTCCTGCAGGAGTTTGGAACCTCTGAATAAAACACAAATCGTACCGGTGCTCAAGCAGACTTTTTCTTTTCTCAAGCAATCTCCTGGGACGCGAACCTTCGCATGTATCCCCTAATAATAATCTTAATCTTAACCTTAAACCTAACCCTAACTGTACCTTAACCACAGCCGCAACCGTTATCCCAACATTTCCTTAACACCATCTCTAACGGAAAATGTACACCAATCAGCACGTGATAATTTCTGCGTAAACGGAAGTCCCTGTTCAAGTGAAGTGTGGAGCATACCCCGAAATTCAGAATCAAGCCAACTCTCCCAGTTCGCTACCGACACGAAAATTGCTGCAAATAAAACGCCCTGACCTGCGAGCATGTATTAAAAAGGGTTTTCAGGATACCTCAGTGCTAATTAATAAGGGAAAATACTGAGATGACGGATGATAACTGAGGCTTGTCAAAGTCAAAAACTAGGAATACTCTAAGTGAGGGTTCTGTAGTAACCGCCATCATCCACCATCGATACCTCAATGTGATGTTAGATTTACTTTGTTGAGTCAAGCTACCTGCTGAATATGCCAGGGGTTTGCAGCTTATCAGCTGCAACTGCAAAATTTCAAAAGCCTGTGGTAATGCCTCTGCATGAAATTAGCCGCAGTGCGCAGCGCAAGTGGTCCGTTTTAGTCCTGAACCCCATGCCAAGGTTCTCGTGCAAATCACATGGCGTCAGATAAGGCGGAATATCACCATTAGTAAATGAGAAAAGAATGACATCACCCAGTCGTCTACTGATGATGTTCCGAGGAGGAGCCTGGCAGTCAGTTAATAAATCCGAATAAAATATCACGTTGTTGGAAAATTCGAGCCAATTTTTCATCTTGCTTATGGAAATTGATCTAGTGATCTATTTTTTGATCGAATAATGACGTGTGACGAAATGAAGAGCCTTCATATTAAACGTATACAATCAGGCTGATGGCTTGATTGTGAAGAAACCCCTTAGAGTTCCCGAAACTGAAATTACACCGGCAGAAAATAATGTGAGTGTCTGTTGGTTTGCTATTAGTATTGTGCATTACAGCTTTCGCATACTGATTACCATTTTTTAAAGCATCAAGGCACTTTTTATTTAACAAACATTCAAGAAAAATTCCTAGTGGGAAGCTGTGTATTAAGATTTATAAGCATCTGTTGGTTTTTATCGATGAGGCATAACTGATCTTGTTCATCGATTGTATAAATGCATAGATGTTCACGGATCATACTTTGATAAACTTTAGCATAGAAAGCTGTAAATGTTTCAAAAATGTATTTTTCGAATGCGGCCAGCATTTTCCGAACAACTTAATATTTAGCGAAAACCATTCTGAAAACGTGCGGCTTATTGGCAACAAGCAAACCCCTCTTTTGCCAACGCTGGGGCACACACTTTATGGCTTCTTAGCCTGCATGAGAATCATCAATTGCTGTAATTTTATCCCCGTCATGCACTGATTGCTTGTTAGCCTGCATAAGAGTCGTCAATTGCTGTAATTTTATCCCCATCCTAAAAGTTCGGCATAGACGTTACTCGGCTATATGACTAACCGTCAGTAAAACTGCTGGTCTTCCGCACCCTCCGCTGATTGTTCTGCCTTGAAGTTCAGCACAGAAAATTGAGGCGGAAGGCCATTACATTTGCTAATCCACTGCAGACTGGAGACAAAAGATTCAAGCGGCTCACGGCTAGCGAGAAGTTCAGTCTCGTTAAACTCGATGGTGTGTATGACATATGCATCCTATAAATACCGCATCCCTTGTGCCTCCATCATCCTTATCTGCCACTCTCTCTGATGATTGGTTCGAGAGAAAATATACAAAGTCGGGCCAATAAGCTTCACTCTATCCAGAGGTCACTTCATTTCTTCTGAACTGCTTTCTAGTGCTCGCATCTTCATTATTATCGACAAAAAAATTCTGAATTTTCATTCACAGTCATCACTTCTGCTTAAAATTCCCGTCAAAATGTGCCGTATGATATGCAAAGTTTCTAAAGTTACGACGGATTGTCAATCAGTTGACTGCCCACAACTTAGATTCTTTTCTTGGTGTTCATCAAAAATTTCATAGTACGATGTTTCTTCAAGGCATTTACCGAAGGAGTGAGTTCTTGGACATACTTGATAATGTAGATGGCCATTTAGGTAATATGCATAGACTCACTAAAACAAGATATCTAATTTCCGAGAAAAATGAACCTCTAAAACAAAATTTACCAATCAATAAGCCTTAGTTTGATTAAAAACTTGCTTGAATATATTGCCTGTCCAAAATGGGTTTAGTAAGACATAACGCTGACGTTATTTACCTTTTTCAACGATAAAGGCAAGGTAAAGCTTAGAGCACGTGACATGTTTTTTGATCAACTGAAAATTAGTTCTCATTTGTCTGCTGCAAATGATAGAAATCCCATATCTCTTTATATTGAACCCTTTTTCGCTATAAATTTCTTTAAGGCTCCGTTCAAAGCTTGTTCATGCCCAACAGAGTAGCCGTATAAAGACTGCCAGTTAGACCATTGTAGTCCGAAGATGTTCACTCTATACTCCACACAAGGGTGGTGCAAGTGCAGTGACTTGCGCTGGATTGTGGTGAGAGCAGACTTGCTTGGCATTTACCTCGCTCTCTATTATACTCTATTACTTTGGCCCCGTGTCAACACAGAGTCAAAAAGACCGGAGATGGGAGAGAGCGCCGGACCACGCACTGTGGTTCACGACACACATGGTCAAAACAACAAAAAGAGAGAGGCGGTTCTGATCCCAGTTGAGTAGGAGTGCCACAAAGGTCAAATTAAGAAGGAGCCATTGCAGTCTGAACCTCAGTGCACAAACGTACACACTGGGCTGACCACACGGTCCGAGTTAAATTAATTTTTAAATGCAGCAAGTTCCGTTTAGAATTCTACTAAGGTTCAAATTACTCTTTCCTCGTTGGAAAAGACTGCAGACACGTAAATGTAATTTAGATGAGCAATTAGCATTTGAAAGCCCAGAAATACCAGGTAACATTAATAAACGGGCAAAATTTTAAACGTTTCGGTCGATACAATAATTAATTGGCATTATCTACATATCAAAAGGCCATATATCGGAATTAACTAGGCATTTGCTCATCTTTTCTTCATTAAAAGGTAAATGAAAAAGCTTAAATGTGCAGCATTTTAGCTGTGGTCAATTAATTGTCTCAAGTTCCGTCATCACGTTTGATTAGAGAGGTTAAATACTGTACATTCGTAATGACCCGTAATAAACTTACCTCAGGAAAACTGCAGCAAGTGACATAGCTAAAAATGTTGGTGGCATGTTGCAAAACAATCGATATTTTCCTACCTGCCACACTGCTATTTGTAGCCTAAGAATCGTGTCTTTACATTTTAATTTTCTTATATCCTAAACTCGATTGTTGTCCCGAAAATACTTTAAATTCGCGCAGTCTTTCCATAGGCAAAGTGATTGAAAAATCAGCCAGAAGACGTCCGCCTACTCCTAATAAACGAATGCTGAACAAAGAATAAAGCGTAATAATGCATAAAATTATCTTAATATCTCCTTTTTGGTCAACGAAATCTGACAGATATCAAGGTCCGTTGTAATGCATGTGGCCTACTGTCGTCTTCGTGGAATAAATTCGTCAGATAGCTCATGAACTTGTGATTAGACATTCTATCGTTTTTCGATTTATACGCGGCCTTTATAATGGAATACATTACATTCATCGACTTGCTCGCTTTAGTGTCTCAGTTAGAACGATAAACTTTTATTAAAAACCAATGATCATATTTTGAAGAAAAAGACGAAGGAAATTAAACAGAAAAGACGTAAGTGGACGTCTTTCCATCCACCAGATAGAGAATTCATACTATAGCTTTTAATTCAAAGGAAATACATACGTGACAGACAAAACTCCATACAGAGTAATGTTATTTGCCGATACTACGGCAGTGAGTATGCAGGAAAATACGGATAAATTAGGTGGTTATGGCAACTTTGAATCATTTATTAAATCCGGCCGTGGAAATTTGTGCGCCCTCGGTGGAATGCGAAACCATGAGAGCAACGTCAAGTTTTGAGTTTAATCAGAGCTCTTACCCCCTAAGCCACGAGGTTCCAACCTATAGCCGTACTTTTAATCACATTTGGAAGAAACAAACGAAAGCCATTAATTCTGCTACAGCAAGCTGACTGCCCAAGCAGGCCTTTTTTGGCAATCAATCTAGAATCTACTAGGCTTACTTAATTAATTGGTATTTTTGGCAAATTTTAATCATTAGTTTAAACCGATTGGTGCAAAAATTGACAGCCCTAAGTTTTTTAATGCTGGTAAAAATAAAAAATGATAACGTTAAGCAATTAAGTAAGAAAAGTTGTATCGCTTGCTACATCTTGTTATGCATACCCATCTTTTTTATAGCGATATGGCAAATATTTTCCACTTAACAGAAATGCAACGTAATTTTGCAGTACCGATGTGAAATAGTTGACAAAGAAGATCAACAAAGATCAACAAACTTTGAGGGAACAATAACTTGTTGAAATTAAACTGCCACAGCTGTGTTAGGATCCTTTTGCCAAATTATATTTTCTCTCAAATTCTGCGTACTCACACATGACACGCAATACAAAATTTGTAAACCACTAGAGTGAAAAGTAAATATTTTTCATTATTTGGGCAAGAGTTTTTGAAGCTTTCATAAAAACGTATGTTAGTATTATGAAGGTAATAATGAAAAAAAGAAAGTGAAACACTTAATTTTACGAGCTCCTTGAAAAAGGTGACCTTTTCCAAACTAACACTTGTTTAAGATATGAGTCATGGATTTGGGTGTCTTATAGCTTAAATTGTTAAGGTCCTCCAAACCACCAAGATATACAATTCTTTTAGTTTGCAAAATTTAAAATATGGAAAATCGGAACCTTTGGAAATTTAGAAGATTATGACACAATAAGGCACGCACTCGTGGAACTTATCTTGCCATGTGATCGGTTACAAAAACAAATGATTTTAAAATTCTGAGAACCCTAACAAGAAAACCCAAGCCTTGGTTCGCAGTGAGCTATGATACAGATGCGCTGAACCAAACATTAGTCATATTGACTCACGGAAAGTGTTCGTCGGGCTGCACGCAGCCCAAGTGAGCCAACAACTATCGCCGTGCATGCGTGGGGTGGTACTTCTGAGTTGTAGACATTCATGCTTCCACAGTCTGCACCCCTAATCCCAACAACAACTGATAAACAGGCTCGGGAATTCGACATGGAACATGAGAGAGAAAGAGAGTGTGAGAGAGCATGAGAGAACGACCCTGAGGAATCGAGTATCACGGTACATCGGCACAATCCCAATTTTAAAAAATTAGAAGCAAGTTTATCTAGCGTAGCGCATCAAGAATTTTGGCCAGTAATTTAACCAACTGACGAGGTTGCGCAGACCTGCACAGGAGTGAGAGTCTCTAGCTGTAATGGCTTCTTCTTTCGGTTACCGTTATGGCATTGTAATACTAGGGAGATCCAAGCCGCCTGTACGGAAGCCTGGTACATGTTGTTCTAATGGTTTGCGCAGATGGCCCCTACTTCAGTGAACAGCATCGCTTGCGACATTCTTACTGTCACTTTTCGATTATAAATAGCCTTCCTGTACAGTATAAAATAGTATATTGTTCATGATTAGTCTTTTGGCTCACAAAAATAATCCCCAGTCTCATGAGGATGTCACCTTTTGAACTAGCTTATTTCGAAACGCCTGGACAAACGCAACTAGGATATATGACTAGTTTCGTAGTAGGATTTTTTGATTTGAAATATCTTTCATAAAAAAACAAGCACCGAAATATTATTTTATTGGTTTTGAATTACATACTTTAATAAAGTGTTATTTTCGGTTTAAAAAATATTTCTATATTTATGTTATTTGTAGGCCGATTAATGTTTATTTATAAACCATCGTATCTGATCATTTGTAAATGCCACTAATAAAGAATATAACATGTTCTAAATCCACTGCAAACAGTCACAAGCCCCAGATGCCTCCATTTAATAGCACAGGGAAATGTCTGATTTTCGACAGGGAAGATGTACAGCTTGTAGTTTAGAAACCATGAGTTTATTTTAAACAGCAGGTTGGGCTCAAAATAATTCGGAATAGAAAACCTATTTTAAAACCAGAAGATAACCTTTCCCCATATAAAACCTTACAAAAACGTGACGTTTACCGATCGAGCACCAGAAAGAATAAATTCATGCAGAATTTGTTTTAACGATAAACGAATTTATTAGGGAATTGAAAAAAAGGGTAAAAATTCACACATATGAAGTAGTAATTTTTTACATGGTTTTATTTTTGCAGGCGACCAGCAAGAAGCTCGCACAATAGTTGACATTCCGACGTGAATGAACTAATTTGAGATTATTTTACATGCTTATTAATATAACGACCCTCTTGAATAATATATGTTTAATCGAAAACGCATTTCAAGATCCCGGTTAAAATGTTACGAGTTAAGACATCTCCTCTATGAGCCGAGGGTCCAGAATGAGCTGAAAAAAGACATTCATACCTATCTGAACAATCCAAATGATCAGGTTAACCAGGTTTAAGGTAAACGGAAATTGAAATTGGCAGTAGTGAGGGAAGCAAACATTACTTACGTACACCGATATTCGTCCTACATTACGTGACTTCAGAACAGAACAAAACCACTCAAACAACGTTTGTACAGGGCAAGTCTGATCACGGAAATTTCTAATCTCTTCTATCTCATTAACAATTCCATGTTTTTTTAAAATGTTTTCATTGCTGAAACATAGGCTAACTTTAAAGCTTTTTGGGGAAAGTATCTTTTTTCTAAAATAAATACTTAAATAAATTTTCGATCGATACGAGAGGGCACGTTGCTTGGCCCTCAAATTCAATCTAGCAGCGAAAAGAGGGAGAAGTCAGGTCAAACGTAATTTTTGTGTGGCCTTGCGACTAAGGCAATTTGCTCTCCAAACCCTGCTTCCTTAGACAAAAAACATAGAAATAGCGGAAAAGGAGACAATTTGTTAAGTTATAAATACTCAAGTGCCAGAAAGTTCTCCGCTGAACTAATGTCCACGCAGTCGAGCGTCAATGCGCACCGCTCACGAATAGCATTCAATCTTTAAATTTAATTATGCAAATTGTTTTGAACCAAGTCAAGTTGCAAGTGCAACAACTTGAAGCTAAACCCTTCTGTCCACAAGACTTTCATACCGGAATGGCATTTGCAGACAAGACCAGTTGCCCTACGCATGCGAAACAAGTAGCTTTTAGTGGGGATGAAGAGGAATTGAAGGTGAGGAATAGGAGAGACTGCTTAACAGGTGTCAGGTATAAGGAGAAATTCTGATCCCGGTGTTAAGATAGATTCGGGAAACCCGGAAGCGGAACCAGGTGCAAGTAGCGGGCACGGCGTGGACCTGCGCCTGCGCGTTCCATCACACCTCCATGTGCACATTCCAAATAGCGCCTACCATGCCCTGATCTGTCCCCCGTCTTAGTCAAGTGCATTT
Source organism: Schistocephalus solidus (assembly GCA_017591395.1). NCBI lineage: Eukaryota > Metazoa > Platyhelminthes > Cestoda > Diphyllobothriidea > Diphyllobothriidae > Schistocephalus > Schistocephalus solidus. The sequence continues at coordinate 34,201 of WEDG01008221.1, forward strand.
AAGGCGTGTCCCGTTTTAGGGTCCCAGTCGATGAGGCCCGGTGACATTTTAAGCTAGGGAAGAATAGATACGTTGCTAGAAATTACGACAGTCTGTGTCACAAACTAATACATTCACTATTCTCCCTCCGGCAGTCAATCGGCGGACGCCATGATGGACCATCCATATTCAGTGCTGAACCTTTGTCCTGGTATTTTAATTATTTAAAAGGAGAAAACTGCGTTCGGTAACAATGGTAGGAAGCAAACCGGCTCAGTAATGTTTACTTAAACCACACACTTATGAGGCAACCCCAAAGATTAACGTTTCGGAGACGGGAGATCCAGTCGCTAATACATTACGTACGAAAACCTGCGATGCCCTAGGAAGCGGCCAATTCTAGCAGATATATTCCAGCGTAACAGTTGCATCCTATGTATATTCAACACTGCCTGAAAGTCTGCTACATTCACCCATTGACGTTTGTGATGATGGCTACGAGCAGGAGGCCGAAACATTAGCCAGGTTAATGGATGGAATACCGCCTTTCTACCATAACTAAAAGACCCATGCGAGAGTTATTGGTGGTGGTCGGATGGCAATGGGCAGTTTTATTGCACGAAAATTGATAATTTTGTGCTTATTGCTTGGTAAACAACGGGCAAACAACGGGTAAACAACACAGGCTATCAGCCATTCAGTCTTGAGATCAAATCCTGTCAGTTCAATCCAAAATAGGAAAAGCTACATTTTCGCGACTCTTTTCAAATTGCATAAAGAAGTATGGCCTGAAATGGCGAGGTGACGGCAAATAATGCAGATAAGTTTCTTAATTGCAGATTGTTGGCCACTGATCCATTGATTAACCAAAGATGACTGACTAACCAGAAACGGCAATGTTAGTTCACCACGTATTTGTGGGTGATAATTGCTGATACTATTCAGTTATGTGCAGGCATTGGAAATATGAGAAAAGGAAGCTACGTATTACAGGTGTTCTTGCGCTAAATTGTAAACAAGTTTTAAGTTAAAGTTGAGGTTAAAGTCAGATTTAGGTTTACGTTAAGAGTTAATGATGGTGTTAGAGTTAGGACACGAGATAAGTACGGTTTAAAAATCTAGTGCAGGTTAACAGGTCATGCAGCAACGAGCAAAGGGTTATTAGGTTCAAGCACGGATTTTTCTTAGTAAGGCCGAAAGTGGGACATTTTTAGCTGCACTCACCGTTGGAGCAGTGTGATATGGACTAGATATTTTAGCCCAGTTCTCATAAATTGCGTCGATTAACATGTTGTAAGTTTACTCTTCGGTACCGCTCTTTAGAGGCGTGATCGTCCGCGTCTTCTTTATTTTCTGATACCCCTCTGGATGCTTAAGTTTTTCTACGATTATATAAATTTCGTAACGCTTTCTGATTGACTCTTCTCTCCCCGGGAATCCAGGGCTTTGCTTAATACCAGAAAAAGCACCTCAAAAAGGTAAAATTTTTATAAGAATCAATTGAATCAGAGCAAATTGCAAGTCGGTGCTTGTGTTATATATAAGTACTACTGGACAGTCCTCATCCAAAGACTTTTTGCCATTTGCATTACATATGCAACTTTTCCGCAGTTGGAAGGCATACGATAAATAAAACTTTGATGCATACGGCTATTGCCACGGGTCTTTCGGATTAAAACCTCGGGCTGAAAGTATGCGTTATGCGTGAGCGTATGAAAAGGTCTCTGGGGGTTGCTAGCGAAGGAGCAAGGGCTCGCAAAATTATGACGTCGCCAAAATTACATGAGATAAACGACAAATGTTAAATTGCCAGTCTACGAACGCATAACTTCATCCCCATATTATGTATCCAGCGTCTGCAAGGGCCGCTCAAATCTCAATTGCAGGACAAATTAAAAGACCAAATAAATATGGAGCAACTGTAACCTGGCACTCAATGTCCTCAGTCACTCCAAAGTGCTCCAATAGAGACCACTCAATAAATGTATTCAATAGTGACTGCTTTAGGCAGTGACAGTGAATGAGCACGCATTACAGAAAGCAACCAGCAACTATGCCCCGTATTACATACTTATAAAGTTGATACATGAATCTGAGATTGACCACAAAGGATAAATGATGACTCAGTTTGCAAACAAGCGAACAACTTTACCTCGACAGTCAAACGACGACGAGCGAAATTCACCTTCAACCTCAACTCAATTAAGTAGAAAGCAGTGTACACTGTAATGAATCAAACAATAGCCAGCCAAAAGAAAAACCCTTATTCTGCTGATTAAAGTAGTCAAATGTGAAAAACAAGAACAGAGGCCAAAAGAATTCATACTGCCAAAGAAGCTGACTATGCTAATGTACAGAGATCAGCCATCTACATAGATATTACTGTCTTATTGGCCCTTGGTCAGTCAGCCTTGATGAATCAAGGATTTGTTAACACATGAGGTTTCTTGTCACGTTACTTTGATTATTGAGCGTTATTAAGTACAACTCTAACCATTGTGTTATGTACTCGCATTGTTCGTTGCCATCGGGAGCATAAACGACGTCGGTGTGTTAACCGATCGGGTTAGGTGACCTGCTAATCACGTCGCGGCTTGGGGTAAAATCGCGAAGCAAATTTTTCCTGCCATTGTTATGCTTGAAAAGTCGTTAGCACGTTGTCCAGTGTAACTCCATCCTCTAAGAAGAAACCATTTCTTTTCATCGGCAGATGGCTTATCTCTGGCTACCTCAGACGTATTAGCTGTCGTCAGCCTATCTTACCCTATGTCAGATCCCCAGACTGAATAACACACGAAGGCTAGAAAACGCGGGTTCAACGCAGAGTTTCTGCGAACCTGTTGTGCAGAATTCCTGTTTAAGATAATATAAACGTGGGACTCTCCTTAGAGGTAAGTATTTCGGTTTTATTTTTCCCTCCGTTTATTTCGATTGATCATACGGGAAATTAATGTCAAATTTAGCACAAATAATGGCTGACGGCGAACAGGATAGGAAATACAAGGTGCAACATATTAGAGCATGCGCTGTCGACGCACATTTGTGTGGAATTTGTCCTGAAAAATTATGGCCGACTCATGGTTTATTTGAAGAGTATTCAGTTGATAAAGCCATCAAATCTTTTATCCTGCCCTTTTGGATGCTATTGCTTTTACCACCGTTCACGTAAGCGGAATAGAGTATGACTTCAAAGAATACGACAATCTCAGATGTGGCCGACACATTGCTCCACGGAGGCACAGGGAAATTTAACCCACCTGCTATTAATTCTGATGCAAATGTTTACTAGTGCTGGGGATTCGAGTTTTTAAGAGTGCTTCAAACGGCTTAGCAAATATTCATTCAATGACAATAGCGGCTGTCTACCGAAAAAATTCTCATTCCCTATGATAACTATTTCTCACTTATCAGCTCCTGTTGTTGCCGGCAAACACGGAAGATCTTATTTCCGAAATATCAGAAAAAGTGAAATTTAAATCTATCAGACACGAGTGGTTCGATGTCGCATGGTTTCAACCAGTTAGGCTAGTACAAGGAAAATCCAGCCAATCAAATGTGTTGCCTTACAAATTATAAAAAAAACCCTAAATCGAATGGAGACTTCGGTGCCATACGTGCATTTATGAATGCTCTAAGCCGAAAAAGCAGAGAAAAATGCGACTTTCAAAGTTATCAGGGGAGAACGTACTACAGCTGAAAGTAAATGATTGAATTAGTTAGTTATTTCAAATGTCAATTAAAGGATGTTGTTATTGTGTTTGTGATTGAAAAGGGCCAATATAACACTTGGCCATTTTTATAAAATAGGAAAACCCCTCCTGGGCCGAATAAAATCAATGCGAGGCGAGCGATGGAAGAGCTTCTTCTCATCAGAGTGATTCACATCGAGTTGGACTTTGGTGAAGCAAGCGCCAAAACTGGGCTGCGCTTCAACGCGACGCTTGCAGTGGGTCGTCCTCACAATTCCAAGTGTCTAAAGGCAGAAGGTCCTCAAATACATCGCCTTCATCCAAAGTTCCTTCTTCGTATTTTCGAGATTCATCAGCAGTGATCCCTGAAGTTGTCACTGCAAGTGGCAGTCAGAAGGAAAATATACCGGACTTCATGGAGCATGACGAGTAAGGCTAAATCCCATAAGGGCTGCAATACTCATAAACAGAGAATAAAATGACAAAGACACAGGTAGATTGTGATGACCATTTCTGGATTATAAAATATCGACAGCAAGCGATAACCAATCACACGGCTGGATGAACTGAAATTCAAACACGGGTCTTTTAGTCAAAAGGATAAGTTGGTGTCGTGACTGGTTAGGATCATGATCTTGATCAAAAAGAAGTCCATTCCACCCAGCCATTGCAAAAAAGCCTTTACTTATAATTGACTTTTAAAATAACGAAAGACTTCGATCTGAAAGGAATAATGCTGTTAAGTTATGTTGAGAAGCTGGAAAAAGACAATCTATTTAAATACGTAAGGATTCATGATGTGCTCTCGACATAGCTTTAGACGAATGCCGAACTTATTTTCAAGAGCCGTGACCTCCAAGGTGTTCAAGATTTTTAAAAAGGCCTAAAATTGTAAGATATGATTTAAAAATAAAAAAATAGCGAAATATTATTGAATTTCTAATGAAAAGTTTCGAGCAACGGTAATGTTACGTTTAGTGATCAATGATAATGGCATTCAATTATAGACGGAATGACTAAATAGAGCTTCGAATCACGAAATATGGATAAAAAATAACGAAATGGTTATAATTTTCGAACGTGGACCATAATTAATTGCAGCAAAGATCTGAAACGGCAGTGGCCCTGTTATTTAATATATTTATTAGTATCTTAACCACTCATCACCCACACCCTGTTGAGAAAAATATAACAGTACTGGAGCGGCCCCCTTGAGAGAATGGATGACAAGCGCCTACCCAAAAGACTCTTCTATAACGACGTTACCACGGGTGCTCGTCGACAACGAGGACAACAGTGAAGCTACAAGGACGTTTTGAAGACCTCTTTCAAGCATCTTTTAATCAACCGGATAGCAGTGAAGAGTGGAGCAGAACTTTAAGAATTCAACAGCAACGCCAATGTTAAGGCCAGAAGAATGGCTGACAAGTTGCAAGCTCTGCAAACCATTAAATCCAAAACCCTACCGAAGCCAGTGTGTTCACTTTTTCAACTTACCTTCCACGTACAGATTGACCTCGTTATAAAGCTTCGGACTTAATTCAATAACAACATGAAAATTCCAGGTGCTGCTTCCACAAACATCTCCTACGTCATCATTGCCACAATCCCCAGGACGCCCACGATAATTAGCATTAGCGCTGGGGCACGACGTTCGATGTCCAGGTACCACCAGCACCTCCGACTTTCCTGCCACAGTCTCAAAAATGATGGCTACAAACCCTCTCACCTCTACTCCAGATGAGAATGCTTCCCAAGCACTGCCAAACCAACCACCTCAAACAACACCATCGCTATCTCCAATATTAGCAATGTGGACTAAATCAAAGCCTAGCTTAATTGCGTTTGCACCTAGAAATCACGCATCGCCAAATGGGACACTTGCGAGCCCGTCGTACTAAAAACGGCGAACCAGGGTTTTGGGCTCCAAAATACACCAGCCACGCCCGACGCAAATGACCACATTGCCCATTCACGACAGAGAATTTCACGGCAATGTGAACATGCCAAACCCACATAACACATCCGCCAACTACCCCTATACCAGTAACGTCACCAACACAATATGCTCACGAAAAAAACGCTTAGCAAAATATCCTGCCTACACTGGCATCAAACACGTACATCACACACCGGTCTGGTTGGTTACTTGCAAAACAATCGTACTAGGAATTCCAAAACAGTGCCAGGAGCATCAGTATATACCTGCCGCCCTCACCTCAACTGCCCGCATTGGCTACGCATATGCGACCACCACATGTGCCTACTCGGCTATATGCACCCACATGAAAACCTGCGGTAAAAAATGTCGATCGAACCCCATCAACAATTTTCTCCATAAACCGTTTTTATCACAAACGAACCCATCTTAAATCATCCATTTCACAGTATGCCACAATCATCTATTTCAAAGAATGCCACATCAGCACCTTACTAAGTATAATAAGTCTGACGCGCTTGAATATATCACGATGCGCTAAATGAAGCACAACTGTAGCCGACTGACGATCTTTCTCAGATCTGGCCGTGAAACCAAGCGGATTGTTATCTTAGTGTGGCTTCCAAGACAATCTAATGCAAATGAAACAGTCCATCAGACCCATTGTATGAAAACCCAGCATATTGTGCGAGAGCAGATCTTGCGTGGTACCCACAGACGAGCAGTTTAGCTCTATCAGTCACTTCCGCCCAATCCTCGCGTCAGGTGGCTGACAGACTCGGAGAGCGGACTGTCTCTTGGTGCAGGAAGGATAGAATAAGGTCAACGCTAAGGACTCCATTCTCACAGGCACTCAGCGCATATTCCTCCTTTAAAAAAACCGCGCATGATTTAAAACTATTAAGGTTAGCTGAACTCGGTAAAACAATTATCGACCATTTTGCATACAGTATTAGTAATAGTTAATGAGATAATTTGCTTGGCTTGGCAAGTAGAAGCCCTAGCACAACGTCCTCGGGACTTCATAAGACGACTCGCTCTGAACGGAGATCCAATTACTGCCCAATGGAGTCTGCGCATGTGTTTGTGGAGCAGCATCAAGCGAGTGGCACACAATATGTCTATCAAGCCCTTCTGGCCACCGCTGTCACTACGATTGGAACAGATGGTGCAAAAGGCCCACTTTATGTAAACCTAGGCAAGTATTTTCATCCTTCCTATAAAACATACGTTTTAAAGGATTACCCGAGAAGAAAACTCTTGTTCCATTTATTTTTGATGTCCATAGAAATTCGAATACATTTTACGGAAAACGTAACAGAATATTCTTTATCGGACTCATCTGGTAGATGATTGCGTCGTCTTTTAAATCTATACTTGAAGAAGGGGTCTTTGAATAAAAAAGGTATCACAAATCCTAAATAAGGTTGACGCTGACCTGCATTTTCATGTTGCCCAGGGATTCTAAGCGATATGTGGCTTACATTCCACGTGAGAAAAGTCACATTTGACTTTGTCTTACTCGGCTCATAATATTTTGCAGTGAATGAGGGCAATGTTATATAATTTATAAGCAGCATAGATAAACGCACATACATGATGGTTTATAAGAATCATATTATTTAAATAATCACGTTTACCGTGTATTATTTTTAAAGACAGCCATAAAGAAGATCATTAAAATCTGCCCGCTGGAATAATGCTGCGCGTAAGTAAAAGTAAAAACACGCTTTAGTGTTTTTAAACCGAGATTTCTTTTCCAAAGTTTAGCTGAAATGTTTTGAGATAAATCATATATTGTACACATTTGTGTATCGTAGACTGACGTTCAATGGCGGCGTTATAAGAATTAATGCTTGACTCACTGAAAAGGCTCTTAATTGATGACCGAAATAATTGCATCATAGACACAAATGAAAATCTCATTTCGTATAGTAGCCTATTCCCATTCGGTAGGTTCTCATAAAAGGCCACTGACGCCAGTTGTATAGTGCGGAATTCGTTATTAAACTGTCTCCATACAACGTAAGCTGTATGAGGTTTGGAAGACTCGGAGAGCATTCTATGGAACACATCTATCCAGTGCACCTGTTAAACAATATCCTATTTGTAGGATAGTATTCTACGCTCCAACGTTCGAATGAAGGTGCTTCATCTCCCTAAAGATAAAACACCTCTTCAAAGCTTAGCCTGGCTGCCATGATAAGAGATCTGAAAAGGAAAGACATCTTTGACCTATCAGCCATTGAAAGGTGTGCATCTTTTTGGAATGTTATATATACATATTGCTGACAATAAGATCGTCCCGATATAAAAGTCTGCAGAGATACTTAACCACCTGTATAATTTAACTATCATTTTGTCCAGTTTCCGTATAAGTTCTTTTTTCGCAGATATCAAATAGTTGAAACCGAAACTGACACGTGCCATTTACTTTAGCTTATTAACTTGCTTATAGTTCGCGTTAACAAGAATTGAATCAGATTTCAAATAATTTTGCAGTTGTAATAATTTTGCAGACAACAAAATTCAGTTTGACCATTGATCAACTCTTGTACTTTCCTTTAGTAAAATTTAATAAGGTAAATCTTTTTCCCACTTCACTGTAATAAATCACAGAAATCCAACAACAAAATCTGCTGGAAAAGCACATCAAATATATGAATAAAAAAATAAAACCAAACATTGTAAGTTGGTTTGTAGTCCTTTGCTTTAAAATATCCACAGCGCTTGAGAAGCCGCATGTCTCAGGGACATTTTGAATAAAGATACAGGCTAAAAGATAACTCGTGCTATTAAGTGCTTATCTCTGAACATCAGAACGTCGCAACATGCTCGAACCATATGATTTTTTTTATTCAACATCGAAACGGTGCCCCAGGCTCATACAGAAAAGTAACCAGCCTGGTGATTGCGGCCTGCCTTCCAGGCTTTGAAATAAAAGTCTCAAATAGTCATCGTTTAAAACGTACGTAAACACCTCCCTCGCAAGGTCGTTTGCTGAGAATCGCTACGAGAAAATGCTTAAAAGGTGTGTGCAGGGAGAGCCGCTTCGAAACTGCATAATAAAATATCCTTCTCAACCAGATAAAAACTTAGCCTCACCTGCCTTAGTTATCGCATCGTTGGATACAAGATCGTACGTTGCAGTGAGGTCGGCTTCCGGGGATAACAGTCTTCGTTGAGAAGGCTGTTTAGGAGCAGAGTAAGGTGGAGCGGGGAGCCTTTGGCATTTGGTCGATGGAGAATTAGCCGGGTGCACTATGACGAAACCAGAGGTGAATTAATACCAGAAAGCTAACCTATTGTGATGTGTAATTTAGTGATTAGGAATGTAACCAGCTTTATTTCTCGAAAATGTGATAAAAAAAGGCTAAAGGTTTCTAGATATGGCCTTGTGATAAATATTACAGTAGTTTCTCAAGCTCAGGAAATGTCAACCGAAATTCTAAAATGTGGTACAATACGAATAAATTATTTCAGAAGGGTTTTATTATTGATTATCATTCAGTCTTATCCCAAGATATTTCTGTCACATTAGGATGCCGGCTTTTGAACGACCTTCTTTCGACTGCCTGCAAAAAGCATACACTGTAAAAAGCGGTATGTAAATAGTATACATGTTTGACATTGATGTTGAATAACCTTATAAATTCAAATATATTTTCATAGAAAAAATGCATGCATTTTTTCTTGTAGCCGTGTGGAAGCGAATTACGCTTTATTCCAATTTATACTCAAAGAAAAGGTACCTTTCGATTTAAGAAAGTTTCTTTATATCAGATGTTTGTCGAGGAGAAGTCGAGTCTGAAAACAAGGCACTTGAAGTTCACCTAATTATCAAGGCGAGTATAAAAAAGGACATTTACTGAAATTGCACTTAAGAAGCAAACCCTGCTTGCTCACTTGGAAGTTATCTTGAGAGAATACAGACAGGAACAACTGCTCAATCGGTTAATGTTGCCTAAAGATGCAGCTGAGATCTAGCGTCCACTGATTTTATGCAGGGCAAAATGTCAATAAACATTTTTAAAATTCATAGAAGCGTGCATAGAGGGTCAAGAGAGGTTATCACCTTCATTTCTGGTTCACCACTGTCCTAATTAAACAGCGCAGCTTGAAAGGCTGCTACCTGATAGATTAGATAAAATCAATTATGATATGTCCCTCTGAGTACGAGAATTACCGATTAATTGAGCCCTCATGGCAGTTCTCACTTCCAAATAATCTGTTATGCTGGCGTTTGATTCCTGTGAGCGACATGCATGACCCTTCGGTAGCTATAGCATCTACTGTGTACTAGGTCATTTCCGAACTCGTCCTGATATTTCGTTGACAAAACAACACAAAATACGACAAAAAAGAAGTCTTAAGAGATAATGTACTTGTCACTTCTACTACTTATACTACTACTACTATTACTACTACTACTACTACTAATACTACTACTGCCACTACTACTGCTGTTACTACTACTACTACTACTACTACTACTGAACACTTCCGAAGGCAGCCCTATACGTGTGTAAGTAGAGTGATCGGCTGGTGGACTGTAAGTCAAGCTAAATAACTTCTTCTTCTTCTGGCCACTATTGTCCCCTCACGCATGTTGGGTCCTAGTCATCCACTCAAGTTGTGCGAAAGCCTGGTGTTTTGTGCGGAGGCCCGGTTGTGTGTGGCACGGGAAAACAGGCTATGTAGCCCCGTGAACCGCTTGTACCAAAAATCCACATCTGGTGAATGACCAGCTCGAATAGGGAACTGCTTCTTGAGAGAGCGAGTTTTGAGAGTGCGTTTCAACGGCACTTAGCACATATTCCTCAATTTAAAATATCTGACGCGTTTGAATGTATCAAGGTGGGTATAAAGGTGCGGCTTGGAAGACTACACACCGACTGGATAACTCTAACCTACCCTCACGATGGAAAGTCAGCCTAATTCACGTGCAACTCACTGTCCCTGCACTTATCATGCTGTGGGTCAGCTGGCAGACATAGTAGGTGACGATGGTCGAAATGTCGTTAATAACCTAGCATGCAATTCGAAGCTGCGTTTTCGGAAGAATTTGGCAGCGATTGCAGAACTGCAGAGATTCAAATGTCAGTGAAAATATCAACATTTAAACAAATTTATACGAAAGTCATTCACCCATGATTAAGTTTTGGCCCTGTCGTCTGTTTTTTGCAAAAAGAACTGACTAACAGCAGTTAAGTAATGATTAACATTAGCAGCGCAAATACTGAGGAAAACTCGTATATGCTAAGTTCTGAAGGTTTTGTTAGTAGCACTACTGCGTCTGTATCACAAATGTCTAGAATGGGAACTTATAGCAAGGCTAATTTTCCAAAATTCTTACATACCACAGAGACGCTTGCCAGTTTAGACGCAAAGGGATATTACAAGACGGCCGTGTGCAATCCAAAAAAGACCGGTTTCCCATATACGGAAAGCTCAAAGGACGTTTTCATTAATACATCAAGGGAGGCAGGTCATTGTAAAGGGATGCAGACAGAGGGAATTATTTCGCCAGGCTTGGAAATTCTAATCTATTGGTTATCCGACGGCAGAATGATAGACACTGTCTGTGGCTCGAACGGGATGCAAACTTTGTTGACCCAGTTGAGCTGACCATTTTCCCCGTAAAGTAATGCAAGAACTTGGAGGAAAGCTTTTCACTTTCCGTATAGAAGTCGCAATCAACGGCGTGCGCAAATACGAGAGACAAGGGATCGCGTCGGCGGATGGCCAGTTTGTGTTCGTTCGCATAAATGAACACAAACTGGCCATCCGCCGACGCGATCCCTTGTCTCTCGTGTTTGCGCAAGCCGTTGATTGCAACCACCACTTCAATTGGGAGGGAACTGAAGTGATCGCCATGGCTAGCACAAAACAGGCACGCGAATTCCTCGAAGCTTGGCACTCCGGCACAAACAGTATCAACCGCCACGTCGATCTGGATGCGCATTACGAAGGTCTGTGTGCACGGTCCACTGACTTGCGCCCACCTTAAAATCAACAACTGCTTATCTGTGCCCAGCCAAGTGTAACCTCGCTGGCTCTGCATCTCCCGCCACGTGACTTACTATCAAAACTCTAGCACCCCTCCCCTTACATGCGACAACTATTGTAACAGGATTCACGGCCCCCCAAACCCCCATGGCGTCAGTCTGTCAATGCAACATCTCTGCCCCTAAACCCTCCAGCGTGACAATCCCAACTCTCACTCCTCATTTCGTCTGACGACGGGTTGGTGTAACCAACATGAAAATTCACGGGAAAACCTTGATTTTCCAACGAGCCTTCTTTCTTCATATATATATATATATATCGGGTAAATAATTTCTGAAATTATGAAGTGCAGGACATGGAGTCAGGTGATTCGGACATGACTTTTTAGGGTCAGACCCGAAATTTCAATGAACATTTGGGTCGAAGACAATCAACCACTGTGGAATAACCACGTAATGCCCATTCTACAAACAAGTAGTACTACAAGTAGTATGAATCTTATATGACAAAGACGTTATACCGTACTTCCGACATAGATACTAGCTAAAAAAGCCCAGACACGTGTTTCGCCGATGTTTCTGCTGCTGTGTGACACAGCAACGAGGGGTTCGGCTCCTCAGTGGGTCCCCCAGCGTTCTCTATGCGGTTTCTGGTATATGGACTCCAGAGAATAATCGGGTAAATAATTTCTGAAATTATTAAGTGCAGGACATGGAGTCAGGTGATTCGGACATGACTTTTTAGGGTCAGACCCGAAATTTCAATGAACATTTGGGTCGAAGACAATCAACCACTGTGGAATAACCACGTAATGCCCATTCTACAAACAAGTAGTACTACAAGTAGTATGAATCTTATATGACAAAAGACGTTATACCGTACTTCCGACATAGATACTAGCTAAAAGCCCAGACACGTGTTTCACCGATGTTTCTGCTGCTGTGTGACACAGCAACGAGGGGTTCGGCTCCTCAGTGGGTCCCCCAGCGTTCTCTATGCGGTTTCTGGTAGATGGACTCCTAAGAAGTATAATTCGAAGTAAAGAAATTCTTTGGGAAACAATGAGTAACTTTATTATGTAAATTTTCGACGCTGGTTCCCCAGGTCATCGTCAGACTTGTGGCAAATGTGCAAAAAATAGTTAAAATTTAAAACAGCAAAAGGGAGCCCCTATGGGCTTACCCATCTCTGGCTTCCTAGCGGAAGTATTAATGCAAAAATTAGAAGCTACTACCCTACCACTGGTTAACCCCAAGTTATGGGTACGCTACGTTGATGAAATGTTTGTCATTGTTAAAAGGGCCCGACTGGAAACACTGCATAATTTTATTAATTCGACGATACCTGGAATAACCTTTACGCTCGAAAAAGAAATTGACAACCAACTACATTTTCTTGACGTCCTCGTACAGTGAAAGACTGACGGGACCTTTAAAACATCAGTTTACCGCAAAGAGGCTAATGCGGATGTAATCCTACATTATGAGAGCAACCACCCTGTCGCCCACAAACGAAGCGTGGTCAACACACTCATCAATCGAGCAAAAACCTACTGTTCTACCAAGGAACTTTACCAAATTGAACTCACTTATCTATTCAAACTGTTTTCCAGCAACGGTTACCCTAGAGATTTTGTACATAGATGCATGAGACATCAAGAATTAAAAGAAAAAGAAAAAGATAAGGAACTATATTGTTCCGATCATGCGCCCACAATAAAAAACTGGCGAACAATTCCGTACATTAAGAACATGTCTGAACTTGTTGAAAGACACCTGCGGAAGCACCAAATTTACGTGGTGCACGAACCAACGACTACCATTCGAAATCAGCTTGTACACCCTAAGGATAAGGTTGGCTATTTAGATTAAAAAGGCGCCGTTTACAAAATCCCATGTAATAGTTGTTATGTTTTGTAATGCGGCCAAACAGGAAAATCAGTCTCTACACGCCTACACGAAAATCAGTTGGCTGTAAAGAGACGAGACCACTTGTCTCAAGTTGCCATGCATACACTAGAAACTGGGCATAAATTTGCATGGGACAAAACGTGCATTGTTGGCTTCTGCCCATCTAAGAGAGGCCGGGAATTCTTAGAAGCCATTCACTCTGATGACTCGTGCATTAATCGGCACATCGAATTAGATGCTGTGTACAAATCTCAAGGAAAAGTGGAAAAGGCGGTAGCCAATCATATTGAGATGTTCATCAACAATGACAGCAATTGGCAGGACTGATTAAGCAATATTGATTTTCCGACAAATTTAAAATTTTAACTGTTTTTCGCACATTTGCCACAAGTCTGACGTTGACCTGGGGAACCAGCGTCGAAAATTTACATAATAAAGTTACTCATTGTTTCCCAAAGAACTTCTTTACTTCGAAATATATATATAATGTAAAATAGTTAAAATAGGCCAATCGACGTACATATAAGACGATTCATATGTGAATGGACAGCAGAAAATATGGCGGCTCAATTTCAAAAGCCCGCTTATATTTCTAGATTTGAATATTTGAACTGGAATCTATCCGATTCAGAGGAAAAATCAACTTAAACTTACAAGCTGCCATCAGATAGACAGCAGTATACAAATGTCAAATAAGTCATCATAATGACAGCTGCGGTATCGGCTAAAATTCCAGAAAAGGAATGAAATATCAAAATAAACAGTCGCGCAGAGCCTCAAAGTCGTTACCTTGGAGAGTTTACTCCATGGTCTTGTAATAATCTCTGACATACATTTAAAGGCTCAATAGGGAAAACTGGAGCAACTTCTAAGAATAAATGGGAAGGCTGGTGGATCCGCCTCACTGTGGCGAAAATTGGCGGAAAATTTGTTTGGGCTTTCAGACAGCACCCTTGCTGGCGGTATAGTGAATCATTAACATAGGTTTGAATTATAGTTTATCAGATGTTTAATGTATAATTCAAAAATCTACCAAAAACCGACATCTCGGACTGCTACAAAAGACTTCCCATTTCTTTGATGAGTATTCTATCGCCCTTATAGTCAATGCATTAGTCTACATGCTTCTATTCTATGCTCTACCCGTAATCCGCTAGCTTATTACCACGCGTAGTTTATAGAATTGAGTGACACGTTCTAGGTTCTTGTACAATGCTTTCAAATACTGCCACAGAAGTGACCACGTTAGGATAAATGTCAGCGCATTACATCAGAAGAAATATTTTTTGTCCACGGTAGAGGACTAAAACAAAAACATACTTACTGTCTGATTTAGCCTATATACCCGAAAAAGCCCAGTTTACACCGGCGTTCCTTGCCCCTTTCAATAGGTAATTGAATCCGAATGGGGTCTTTTCAGAAGTTCTGCGGATTACCATCCAAGACGGAGAAGAACTTGAAGTGTTCACTCTCGAAGAATGTTTTGCTGTTAGACAGTTATATTCCGAGAGAATTAAGGAGGTTTTGGTAGGCTTAAAGTTAGCAGTTCTGTTACCGTCCCAATGTATACTTACAGTATCAACTGCAAATCGGGAATATTAGAAATCATACAGTTATGACTGGCATACCTCCGATGAGATTGCTGATAAGAGACCAGCACTTTTGCACTGGTTTTAGCGCCTCGATCTACGGTCATGCAGCTACGAATGATTTACCATTAAAATATTTTCCCATGACAGTGACAAATAGAATTAGTCCTTTTAAGCTCCTTGTTTTCGCGTTTCTACAAGGAGCAGACCAAGATGGCATGAAATCTGAACGCAGGGCAGTAAATTAAAATTGTTCTGCCCTAAAAGGTGATCCCCCTAAAAGGATGTGCTACCTGCAATCTGTAACCATCAAGACCAAGCACCGCATTGGTTTTTCTAATTCGTAAGACATTTCTTGAATGATAACCAAAAGAACATGACCCATACATATTTTTAGTAAGCCATAAGTCAATAAAGAACATTTTATCGAGAACTGTGAAAGGACTGCAAAAGTGGATCCCAAAATATTTGTCGTAACAGTAAAAATTAAAAAAATACTAACTGTGATCGGCTAAACAACTTAAAATTTGAAATTTGTGTTCTTAAATCTCCGACATGAACTCATGAGCACACAATTAATCCCAGCAGAATATCTTATGCTACTAACTTAACTACTGCCTTCGTCTTTAAGTTGTAACAGAAACAGCTACCAAGGTCCTCCGACTTGCAGTTCACGCAAAAAAACACCCTTGTTGTTTCTCGTCAACGAAAAATAAACATGCTCACGGTCTGTGTCGATAGCCATGTAAAAGGCCTTTTCAGTACTGCGCAGAAGAAACTTTTTCCAAACAATATGCTTATACTATGCTCTTTTTATGTTAACCATCGCACGTATACGCACTGTGAGGAAGAAGGTTGTTCGTTCACTGGAATCATGGCTTTATTCGACTGAGCTTTCGAACTCTTACTAAGGCCATCGTCAGAGATAAAACAGCAACATAAATGAGTAACATTTATAGAGGGGGGGGGTAGGGGCCAATCAGACAGCAGTGGCGCCAGTCCGGTGGTGATTAAACAGGGCCCTATATGCAGGCACCAGATCGATAAATCGATTGACAGAGTTCCCATCGGAGACCCAGGCTTCAATCATTTCTCGGCTTGTCTTGCATCTGGCGTGGGCGATGATCTTCGTGGCTGCGAAGTTATACTCGTGACCCGTTTCGTAGGTATGGGCAGCCACTTGCGATAAACCATCACCCCGTATCACAGCAAGCTTATACTTGTGTATGCGCGATCCAAGCATACGTCCAGTCTGTCCTTTGTAGTTACAGGAACAGTTTTGGCACTGGATGCGATGCACTACTCCCGACTGCTCATTCGGATTTAATCTATCCTTGATTTTCATGACCTTACTGCGCATGGTAGCTTTGGGTCTGTGTGCGATTCCGACACCAAGTCCCGCTACAATGAGCTCGGTCGCTTCTGATACGTTCTTGATATATGACATCGCATGCCATATCGCAGGGGTTGGTTCTGGTTGGGTCCTACGCGGTCGAACACGTAGGCATCGGCTTATGAACGCCTTCGGATAGCCGTTCCGCATAAACTGGTCGCGGAGGTAACGGGTCTCACGTGCTTTTTCCGCCGGGTTGCTGCATTGAGTCTTGATGCGCTTGAATAGTGTTCTGACACAGCTTTGTTTGTGAGCCACCGGATGGTTGCTGTGAAAATTTAGAAGCTGTGTGTTGTTCGTCGCCCTGCGTAGTCACCTCCGGACTGGCGCCACTGCTGTCTGGATTGGCCCCTGCCCCCCCCCCCCCCCCCTATTAATGTTACTCGTTTATTTTATCTCTGACGATGGACTCCAGTAAGAGATCGAAAGCTCAGACGAATAAAGCCATGATTCCGGTGAACGAACAACCTTCCTCTTCTTCACTTATACATACACCTGGAATGCGAACTTTCGCCTCCATTCGTATATGCACTGTTCCCAGCTTTGTTCAAGTAACGAGAATGCGCACATTTTACTTGTTTCCATCTATTTCTGAACGAGATTTAGGGTTTGTCAATCTCATGGCCAATTTCTTAAAATTTATTTTGGTTTAGAAGAATCAAAATATAAGCAGACAGCAGGGCCAAAACCATAGACTATCGACGAGTAACTAAATTATTCACAAAACTATATCATGTTAGCTTACTTAATGCTCTTCTCCGAAGCAAGAAGTATTTAACACGCATGAACCGTGGTTAGGCGTGCGAAAGTCGCCCTGCTTATGTAACTGTTACTTGTCTACTTTATCTTATAAAAAGCCAGCATTCTTCCTTTGAAAACATGATGCTTCCAAACAGCATACTTAGAAGTGTCTAAAATTGGTTTTTAATGCGAACCACATTTTATGTCAGGTCTTGCTAAGCTAGCAGAAAATCTGATCTAGTAGTCCTACGAAAATTCTCATAGAATCGATTTAAAAAAAGAACCACGAAAAGTGGGTAAAATTCCACAACCGTCTCCGGCAGAAAGATTTACATTAGTCTGACCAAGCGGTATTTCTTGGATCGTTTTGCTTAAAATGCCGCTACAAATCGCACTAATGAAAACAGTGTGGACACCAAAATGACAAACAACAGAGTAAAAGAAGGCAACGTGTTCATAACTGTGATGAAAAATAGGTCATATGAAGTAGATTAAACATATGACTTAAATGTTTGACATTTTGCAGGATCACCAGACGAACTCCAACTTATATCGCGACGGAAATGCATGAGCAAATTATATACTAAACCAACGATACAAGAATAACAGATGTCTAAAACTTTCAATTGCCCCTGCATAAATTATAAACTTAGTTGAATTCGATAGCATAATAGTTAACCAGATCACTGAAGTTCGTCTAAATATCCGCAACTAATAAATTATCTCGCCTGGCATGTGCTGAATGTCGTTTTTATTTTGTCTAATCCCTTCCAACCCTTACTTACGCAGTGTGTTCAAAACGATTGGTCTTGCAGTCTCTAACGTTAGTGACATAAATCGTTAAAGAAAAATTGAACTGCAAAAATAAAACTGTTGAAGCTTGATTGTGAGACAAATAGAGACCTTTACAAATTGGCAATATAATAAACTACCGCTCATTGGATCGACGGCACCTTTGAAAGCTCTACGAAAAGCAATTGATGTAACAACAATACTCGTTGATGATGTGTTCCTATCCGTGACAAATGTTTTTACGGTGATAAGTAACTTTGAGTAAAAAATTCATGTATCCTTCATTCTATGTTCATTATATAATCTAATTTAATTCAGCGCCACATCACGAGAAAAGGCTGAGCAAAATAAATTAAAAATACAAAAGGTTCATTCGTGTTTATGGCTTTGCGCTACAACTAAGTATGGCTAAGGGTAAGGAGGCCTAGTTTTAAAGTTAGGGTTGGGGTAAGGAAGAGCATGGGAATAGGCATTCACCGGAATTTAGCACAGGGTCACCGGAAGTAAGTGGAGGGTGATTATACCCATTTCAAAACTTTGGAAAATATTTATGCAATCCAAAATGTTTTAACAAAAATCAAATTTTTCGATAAATCAGACTAATTTAAACAAAAATCTGCCAAATACGCCTTAAGGAGCAATCATCAAGAGGTTAGGATGCTTAAGAAAACGCCTTCACCAAACCAAAGACCGCAACATAGGGACAAGCCTGTTAGATTGAATGAATTATAGGGGCCTTCCGCTAGTAAATTTGGCCGACAGGCCAAAAATCGCAAAATTTTACGCTGATTAGCCTGTGAGATGTATGACTGTACTCATCCAAATAAGATGAACTTATATATACAGTATTGGCGAACCAGAGGTTTCGAAAACGCTTTTAATAGTATTCCAGGGACGTCGATCACTGTCTGAGAGTAGCGTAGAGAAAGTGTACGGATTTGTGATGGCTTGATGTCTTCTCGAACTTTTATAACACTGACTGGTCAGCTCACCACCCGGGGTTGCAGCTCGTGTTCTTGGGCTGAAATGTTGGGTGGAACATTCTTCATATGATTGGTCCAGTCCCGGGACATCAAAGTAGCCGTGTGCCTGTGAAATAGAAAAATGATTTAGGATACCTTTTATAACTGCAAATTGAGAAACATGGGGTGAAAAAGCAGCAATATTAATCAACGCGGAGTCAGAAGTTACAATCAAAAATAACCCTGCGGAAAGATTTTATTGTGACTAACCGTGAGTATCGTCTGGATCGACTGCAGCCTGATCCAAACGAATTTAATTAAGTGCTGAATGCTAGGAAGAAAAGCTGCCACCCAGTTATAGACAATAGTGGCGAAGTTACACAAAAATAACCTTGGTGGGTGCAGCACAAAACCTGAGATTGCTACCTTGTCTTGTGAAGTCGAATCCTGGGCTTACCCTGGCGGCCACCTTGCGGCGAGCTCTCAGTTATTATAAGCTTTACAGATCTAAGAGGGAGATATCGGTTCCAAACTTTGAATCAGAATAGATTATTTCAGGCCACTGTAGCTTTTGCTTTTTACCTTAAGAGCTTTCTCGATAAATTCACGTCCACTGTTCTGACTGAGCGCATGTTACAAGACATCTGCCAAGATTTTGCCAATGTGAATACCCAATGTATTTCAAAATGTATTATTATTCACACAAGGTGCAAGTTAAGCAGGTTTTTCGAAGTCACCACTGAATTTTGTCCTTTCGATGCTTTCCAAACGACTATAATAAACTCCTAAGCAGGTAATGGCGACCGATGGATGGGGCGACATCTCCAAAATAAGTTACTTCCTGCCTTAGGATCAAGTATTACTCCTCTCCGGTCGGAGCCTGTGGTTACAGACTTCTAACCATTTTAGTCGAGTTCATTGCCGGTTATGTGGGTCTAGGCTGTGATTGGTTCAGTGAGTTCGGGGAAAGAGTGGACAAAGGCTAACAGTGGCAGAATTTCAGCTCCCTTTCCTTCAGCTTCCCTCCCTAGAAGGAGATCAGCACAGAGCTAAGGTGAAATTGGAAGGAGGAGCCATCCGAAACGGCTCACTTGCACGCTGCCCTATCAATCCACCCACATGCCGTGTGGGCTTATGTTATGTCAGCACCCACCAGGATTGGAGCTCTGTTCGACCATTCAGATGAGTCAGTATCAAGTCGATATGCTAACCCCTCCGGGACATTATCCGATTGGTGTGATTTCAGTCCCAACTTGGACACTTTCATATACTACGTTTAGCCTCAACTACGCTGTTGGAATAAGCCACCCCCTGCCACTGAGATCTGCTTTGGGATTCGACCGAGCTAAGTCGTTGGACGGGTGACCATCGCGGCAAAGGGCAAATTCATAACATATGTCACGGCTAAAGGTCGCTTTCCAGCTTTCGGAAAGCACCGGATTCATCTTTGCTCAACTGCCACAACCTGCCCTGATTCTCTCCTCACAACACTAGCCTTTGATAACAAATGATAGGGAAGAGGGGGACAGACCACCAAGTAGCCTACTCGTGTAATACGCGTTGATGAGTTGCAATTTGGGCCAGTCCTGCGCACGGACGCCGGGTGCATAGAAGCTTGAGGAATGGCAATTTTTGCCGAGTGACGTGAGTTCTGGCTGACGTGCGTGGCGCAGGTTGAGGAACTTTGCTGGTTAGAATGCTCCGAGTTCTGCTCATGGTCACTGTTGAGGCCGTCTGGACAGGACGTATGGCGAGAGTACTTGGGACAATGGTTGGAGAACTGAACGCCAGCACTTCCCAGCCACCTAGTACGCGGCGTTACCGCTGATCGAGTATTAGTGGCTGAGGGAGCTTTGGTCTTTGTCTCAATAAAGGGGGCAGTCAGCTTCCGTAGGGTCGCCTGAAGAATACGCAACTGCTGTTCATCATTTTTCGACAGAAAGCTAAAATCAGGAGGGGCATAGACGTGGTAGGAGACGGGAGGAGGAAGACAAAGAGCAGCCCTCAGTTTGGCAGAACTCTTAACATAAATAACTTATTTAGATGGGCCGCTCAAATTTATGTTATCGCTTTTCGTTTAAGCACCAGTGGTAAAACCTAGAGGAGCAAACGGATCTTATCGCTCTCATTAGATATTACTGCTTTGTAGCCGAAGATGACAGTGGAGACGCCATCGTGGTTTTTCGAGCATACGAAATCCATTCCTCATCTGAAAGCCTGCATCTGCAAAGTCTCCCAGGGAAAGAAAAAGCTAGATATCAGCGTAATATGAATCGCCTTATTAGGGGACAAAAGATAAACAACAAATAAACTGAACAAAAAACTGTAAAATAACCTATAATAGGGATGATACTGACTTTTCAATTCACAGGAAAAGCAAAGACTCGAGTTTGGCACAATATGCTAGGTAATAAGGAACCAATAAATATCGTAGGGAATACCCTTAAAGTCTGAAGAATCCATGTGAGATTGAGTCAGGTGAAGGTGTTCAGCTAGTCGAGAAAGAAAAAATAATCTCGCATCAGCCATCGTTTCACTCTCCCTTGTTTTCTTAGGACTAACGCAAATTCACTTGATCAACTTATGTAAAACTCGGTGATCTTGACGGGATTCAAAACCACGATAGCAAGGGCAAGGCTTCAGTACGAACAAAGCTCTAACCACCTGGGCTGCAAGGCCCCACGGAAAGCCAGAAGTTGAATCAGCTTTGTTTCAAGTTATCCGTCTGCTAGTCATCCATTAGATTCACATGGAGATTACTTGAGACCCTGATTGGGCAGTCAGCTGACCGTAACCGAATAGGTTGCAGAAGGCTTGGCGGGCCATTTGACCCAAGTTTAATTGAATTCGCGGCCCCCTAGTCGGAGAGTCGTAAGTCATGTTGATAGAGCGTTAGCTGCACTGAAGCAATGCCCTTGATGTTTAGGGTTCGAATCCAACCAAGGTCCCCAGTTTTTTTCAAAATTGGGTGAGATGCAATATTAAACTCTGCAAAAACCCCCCATTTAGGTAAACATATTTTCTAAACGTTGATAATTGAATATCAGACGCTAGTTTTTACGAAATTAATGGCAAAGAGGAAATGAAAGTCCCTAAGGTTATTAAAAAGCTGTATGCTAAGGTAGTACTGGTTTTCCTTACCCGTGATAAACAAAATGACTGAGAAAGTTCTCATCCACTATTCAACATCTTACGATCAATAAACAAATTCGATCCGACTCCTCAAACATCATTTTATCAAGCTATTCCACCTTTTACTATTTGATACTATGTTTTAATAGAGCTTCTGAGGTTTTCTAAGTTTGTTTAAACGTGCAGACGGCCGACGGGCATTTTAAAAATGTCCTCAAAAACAAATAATTTTTTGTGGCAATAATGTTCATTGAGTGACCAGATTTCTGCTCAGTGACCGATCTATGCTCAGTGTTGCATTAGGTAGATCCGTTCTAACAAACGTCGGCTGCTTATCAGCTCCACTAAAATAGGAAAGTATTAAGAGTCATTGAACCCATTAGGGTGGTAGTGGTTTCAAATGCAGTCAGATTTGTGTTCAAAATAAAAGATCTGCTTACTGCAAACGTAGTTTTTTAGGCCCCCCACGTCAAATTAAATTCCCAAAGAAAAACTTGAAACTGGTTTCTGAGAAAGAAAATTCTTATTTACGTTTGCTAGGTAGGCCACTGGAAAAGCTTTCAGCCAGGCAAGCATATAATGGATGGGGAGGGTTTGTCCCGAGACAGGCCTCTATATAAAACTTAAGTTTCAGGCAAATGTGAAAAATGATTATGACTATAAACGCGATTTTTAAATGAAATGCTTAAAGCTAAGTAATTACAACGTAGGGAATTCGAAAAAAATTCGATTTTATGAAAGGAGCACAATCTGCTTGTAATAGCAAGCGTCCCATTATAGTTTGTTTGAAACGAAGGGGGACATAATAACTTGTTACAGAACAGTCATATCCTAACAGTATTAGAGAATAAACGAGCATATTGAAAGGTACTGATTATACCACAGAAAACAATATCCAAACCTAGATAGCTTAAGAAATGAATCACCTTTAAACTACGTAAGCTAAAAAAAGATAGAAGACAAAGTGATTACCAATGAGCAGTTGGTACAAAATCGGGCACTTGCAAACATGGATTATTCCGGCAAGCTCCGTACTTTTCTCAGAACTTAATTTCGAATATTGTAGTAAATTCCACAGTAATAGACTCGGGTTCGATCCGAGAGTTTATAGGATTTCATGAAACAAAATCCATTGTCTTTAGTGAAATAGCCGAGCAATTTGCACATTCTGACATTGGCAAACAATTATTGATCTATTTGCCATACTATCACCACTGCTAATAGATAAAAAACCCAGACACCTGTTCCGCGGACCGTCTTTCAAAGTGTTAACTTGTTGTCTGGCTAGCTATTCAACTTTTAAGGGGTCAAATGATCCTCTCGTGATATTTCTAGCTTGACGGTTACATGGTGCAAGACTGTAATTTGTTCAGCCAGGATAGTATGCAAACAGTTTTTGTTGGTGAACAAGTAATTAAGACAGACAATATTAAACAGGAATATTTTTGATCAGAGTAAACTAATACGAACACTCTAAGGACGTAGTAGACATTGCCTAATGTGGTTCCAAGCTGCAAATTGAATACCCAAGTTAAATATGAACAGAAAAATATGCTGGTCGCTCTTTTAGCATCTTGGAACTATCCTTCCCCATAGGTAATTAACGTAGCTCTTAAGTAGTGCTTGGTCTGGAAGAAGAGTGAAAATTTGCCAGTTCCTTCGTTGTTCAAGTGTATGTTCTACAGAGATACTTCTGCAAAAGCGCATTTGAAGGCGTTTTCAAAGCATTATACTAAGGGAAGTGTAAGATACGGGAGAAGA
The DNA here is from genome assembly GCA_017591395.1 of Schistocephalus solidus. NCBI lineage: Eukaryota > Metazoa > Platyhelminthes > Cestoda > Diphyllobothriidea > Diphyllobothriidae > Schistocephalus > Schistocephalus solidus. The sequence goes on from WEDG01008221.1 coordinate 58,097, forward strand.
AACGTCCAGTTATACAGCCACCATTGCGCTCAATTGCAAGAGGATTACCTATCACCAAGATCTAACCTCAACCCTAATACTAACTCTAATCCAAAAACACCAGCCTGACCTTAACCCTTATCATAACCCTGATGCTGAACCTAACTATTATACTTAACGTAACCCGAATACTTATTTCCTTAGAATTTAGCGCACGGCCGCCTGTATTACGGGGGATTTCAATTTTCATCTCCTAGCATTGGATGCATCCTCCTTGCTGTAAGTTGGAATACTGATTTTTAAACTGTCATCTTCAAAGTGAACACCGTTTCTCTTGGGGAGACAGTAAGTTCAGTGTACTGGTAGGGAAAAAAAGATAATAACGTCAACCGAATCCCCCAAAGAGAGGGCAAAACGGTGACAGGCATGTAAATTATTTTATGGTGAGGGAGACTTGAAGCATCGAATGCGTCCTTTTCTCCTTCCCCACCTTGTTCCGATTGTACTACAATTTACAGAAGATCAGAGATGGACGCGGGTGCAGTCTCTGTCAGAACATATACTGTGACATGGGACTCCCAGTGTCGGTCTCAGATTTTCGCCTCTCTAATGCGCAAAACCCCTGCCCGAGTGATTAATAGGATTGGATACAGTGGCTGACGCAGCATGAAGACACTTGCCACTTGCCCGTATGACAATAGTTATGGACTCTGGTCTGTCCGGTAAATGCGTACAAGGAACCACGATTACTCATATTTTGGTCCAGCGCATATGCCGAACGGCACGTTGTAGGCTGATTGAAGGTGACATGAGATATCATGGGCACACCATTGGTGCTCAAGACAACGTACCTGTTCTTGTTCTGATCTCGAAGTTGGCGCAACAGTATCTCAACCTGACTAAGAGCAGAGTCGAGACGCGTGTAAATATCCCTCGGAAGACCTGTGTTGGCGGATAACCCTCCAGGCTCGTGGCCCAAAATCTAAAAGATAAACACGACAGATCAGACCAATAGATTAGCACAACAACGTTTCAGCCGAACATCACAAACAATGTGAAACCTAAAGTGTCACCTTTCCAAATAATCACTGGTCTCTAGGTCACGTGCAGTGTGGAAAAGTGGAAAGATTTGTGCAAGCGTATATTGTCAAAGTATCATTTTCGAAACTCTGCCAATATAAAATATAAAATTCGAGCAAACAGGCGAGTTACAAGAAGCAGTATAAAAGTTTCAAAGGTAACAACAAAAATTCGTTGCAAAATGTCTTTGGATTGCAGGTTTGTAACGTTTGTAAATTTTAAAGTTGATTTTTTTTAAAAATCAGCAATCATACTAACTGAAATAGTGAGGGCTGGGTGTGAGGAAACGTGATTGACAAAATAATTTAAAATTCCAGAGGCCACACACATAAGTCAGCCTTTCTTATTTAAACAACTCTTTTTTGAAGAGAGTTAAGATAAAAAATACTGTGTAATGTGCGCTGAACAATCAAAATGTACTCATTTTTAAGCTAAAAATCGTTTTTGAATGAAATTGGTAATTATCTTTCTGTTGATGAACGCATCAAAATTGTACCAGGGGGAGGAATTAATTTCGAATGAACCAAATTTTAGTATGCATCACAAAGGCACTTTGGAATTTTAAATGAGTTATTCAAAGATAAATATGGTTTGAGCAGGTTATGTGACCTCCCTCTTAGTTTTCTGCAATATCCTACCTCAAAATCGTTTTTTATCCTCGGCGAAACGCTGAGCAATCATATGCCACATTACTAAACAGCTGCCGAATGTAGTGTAGTAACGTTCAGTCGTTTTGGAAAAATGTCATCTTGCTATACAAAAACTATCCGTTTATCTCCAGAAGGAGCAAATCTACGGTTAATAACTTCGTAGACAACACTATTTCCTCCATTGAACGTTTAGGGCCCGAAGCAGCAGCCATAGCTTGCGTGGAGAATCAGGACGGTCAGTAGAAGCGCATGTTTTCTTTTGTTCAAAATGAACATTTTATGACCAAATAAATTCGACCAACTAAAAGGTCCCGGTCCTTCTGCTACTTTAAACAGAACATCTTTCAAATCAGACCATAAAGTTTGTTACCTTTAACGTACTGGCCACACCTCTGGAGTGAGTGACCGATCTCATAAAAATATTGACCGAAATTCCGGAAAAGCGTTTGTGATTAGGAAGGATTACTTCAGTGGCGTTATAAAATTGATAAATGCGGAACAAGATCCCAAGCTGAATATGAAATACCAGAATTTAAACCATAAATGCACGTATTTTCGGCTGCCTGGGCATTCAGAACTTCATACAATATCTACATTATAAATATGAAATTTTCTATGGATTTTCGTTGCCCTTATAAAGTATGTCCGGTGTTCTTTCGTTTTATTAATTGACAGCCAACCATGCCTTCTTTCCGTTTTTTTAAATCAAAGAAAGATTATAATTTGGTTGTAACATTTTGAAGAGTGTACGAGATCCATCCAAATCACATCGTATCTTGACGTGTAAAAATGCCTCTCATGAAGCATACGATAAAGTCCACATCCATTGAAAAGTTCAATGAATACCATATGTCATCCTCCTTATGACATATAGGAACGTATGGAAACCCTAATCAAAAATTCAACAGCTGATCAGGCTCAAATATAAAAATGAACATAAAAGATTTCTGATACGTGATTTACTATCAAATGATAACAAGAGCGAATATCTTTGGTTAAGTTTTTCATTAAATAAATTCAAAGTTATAAGGACATCAACAGTTGATAGAAAACCACATTTTACTGAAGTAGTCATTTTTATTGAATGAGGCTTTTTCAGGAGATCAGAAGGACATGCACGCAAAAAGCCGGCATCCTACTGTACCTGAATTGCCTCAGAATTATGCTGTTAGTTAATAAATATTAGAATAATTCGTAAGAAATCCTTCCTAAACTAAAAGGAGTTTTCAACATTTTATTAAAATTTCCCGAGTTTGGTAACTGACTATACCATTTCAGTAGCAGCAACTGCTCGGAAACATAGAAAATCAATTAAAATTTATAAATACTAATGAATAAAATATGTGCTTATCCCATTGCATCTTGGGACTTAATCTAGAGTACGTGGATTTATTCATGTACCAACAACTAATAACGTAAAGAAGGAGAAGCAGGGCCCGTAACCTGATCGGTAAATGCACCCACACAGCAGTCAATATAGCCGATAGTAATCAAGAAGACAATGGGCATCAGAGAGCATTGCGCTTAATATCTCTGGGTGACCAAAGAACTCGAGTTGGAACTGCACGTCTGGGAGACGTGGGGTTAATTAAGCTTGGTTGACTAACGTTATTAGATTAGCAATGGCCAATGTCGGTACTTCTCCATCTAGGCAAACCTAAGTTAATGGAGATGCAAAGGAGAACAAGCGATGAGCACCAATGCGAACAAATTTAGTGAACACAATGACACTTAGCATATTTGAAATGACACTTGGGAGCACCTAACTGGCCGAAGGTTAGGAGACCGGTTATAAGACCACGCCGATGATCGTCAATTAATTCGAACATATCCCATGTCCTTTTGTCGCTCGCCAAAACTTACGCACTCAGCGCAGCTAGGAAATCGTCTTAAACAGCGACACTTGCTTCTCAGTCTTGATATTGTGCAAGTTTGAGCTGTTAGGAGGATGTCTTGCACAAAAAAAAAAATAATGGAAAACAGTTCAGCAATCAAACCGCAATTTACTGTTTATTGCTGTCGTGTTGTCCGAGAGGAGGCAAGGTGCCCAATTCGCTGTGGGGAAAGACAAAAACTGCTCACATTTTGCGACTGAGAGTGTCTTGCGCTGGACTGGGCCTCTTCTATAGCATTAAGCGAGAAGCTTGCAGCAATTCTCAGTTAAGCGGCCTTGTAATGGTTTTATTTTCGGTCTTTATGCAGTCCACCTCGCTGCACGTGTGAAAACTCAGTGGGCATTAGTATTTGAAATGGCAATTAAACATGTCACTAGAATATAAGCTAACGAGTATCAGAAGGCGTTTAATAATTCCTGCTTAAAATACTTGTGACGTATTCTGTTTCCCCTACTTGTTTTCTTTATCTTCTAAAGGTATAGTAGCTGAACTTGCAGATCCCTGCTACACAGTGATTAGTTATTCCAGTCTGGAAACACTCGCATCATCGCGTTCTCAAGACAAGTGCTGGTTCTTGCAGCTATCTCCTTTTTTTTTATAAACTGAACAAGCGTAATTTAAGGATTCTTTAATTGATAGCTTACTTAGTATTATAATAAGCCAAAACTCGTTTTTGTACTCGTTGCAGTGCTCAGTAGGCTCAATCTGATCATCAGCTTCATCTTCCTTCCCGTACGCGATATCATAAGCCTTTTATTCTACACTGCTCACGTGGTTCTACGCAACCTGAACTTAGTCCAAACGGTAAGGAGTATTAATGCAGTAAAAAAGGAAGATAGTGGAATTTCATGTCCTGAGATAAGCAAGTACCATAATTGAGGCGGTAAATGACTAGCCCTCAATAAAAATTGAGCATCATAAACAGGTGAAACATTAAGATTGATTGATGTGTACAAAGATGTGCTAGGCCACGAACTGTTAACCAACATTCTGAAAGTTGTTTTTGACTCGAAAATATTTTTTAAGTGGGGATGTAATATTAAGTAGCATACAATATAATACTAAGCTCTTCCGGTCAAAACAGAATGCCGACTGTTAAACAAGCTTATTTTCAACCACCTGTAGAAACTAAACTGTTTAAAATGAATACAGAAGCAGTATGAGTTTGTCCAGTTATTTTTGACGTTCTGATAAATTGAAATATATTTTTCAGAGCGCATGCACACAAATATTCTTTTTCCTATTTATTTGGTAACAAATTACATCTGCTTCAAATTTTATATACGAAGAAAATGTCCTTTTCGGTTTTTAAAGGCTTTTCCGATTTCCAAAATAAGTTTGAACCCGATCGGCCATTACGTATGCCTTCAATGTTTTTTTATTTCGTGCTGTATCCATTCCGCCTGAAAAAAGTCACACATTTTTCTATGCTATTAGGAAGACGTCATATATTTCTCCTAAGGTTTTGCCTAGTATGTCGACCATGTTGTATGTGACATTAACACCGTCAATAATCAGATGGATAAAGTCCTTTAGCAAAGGACATTTCACGGTAATAAAAATATCCTAATTATAAGCTTCTCAAAAACCGAAAAACAACTTTCCTCTCAATAAAAAAATGAAGGAGATGGAAGTTTCTACCAAATAAGTACAAGAAAAATATTTGTCACATCCTTTCTACAAAATATATTTGAATTAACAAATGCATCTAAAATAAATGGCGAAATTTACATTTCTCATTAATGCTTTTGTAGAAAGTGTAGGTTTTGCAGGCAGCCGAAAACAATGCTCACTTTAAAGTTGACATCCTGACGTGACTGAAATATCTTGGGATAATGTTGCACAATAATTGGTATTACAACCCTAGTTAAGCAATTGCTTCAAATTTAAAACAAATTTCCAGATTTCAGTTTACAGTTCATGAAATAACACACCTGTTATACATCTTGTTCCATCAATTATTGAGCTTTAGATTCGGTGAGGCACGTTTTTGATATGATCGAATTCAACTTTATCCTAATAATATTAATGTAGCATTAAAACTGGGTCTGTCAATGTACAAGAAGCAGTCAGAAGTATGGTTCGGGCAGGCAGTTCAGCTTTGAGTGAAAATAAGTGCGATGTAAAGGGCATATGAAGATATGTGCAAAGGTACAGGGAAGGCACTAAATAAGCAGCGATCCATGAAGTGCGCAAAGAAAGCCAATAAGGAAGGGTCAAATTTGGTCCACTTTCCTAGCAGGACAATGCAAGTATCATTCTTAAACCAACTCATTAGATGTCTTGAGGGGAACATAGAGTTGGCATTCCGGATCTCCCCTCGTGCATTTATTCCTCCATTTATTCATGTGGATGAAGCCACAATAGTCATCCAAACCGCTTGAATCTATCACAAAAGCATTAGAATGTATAATTTGGAAGTTTGCTAACTGACGGGGTAACTTGGTCTTATCGGGCTAGAGTAAGTTTCCTAATTTGGCTTATATAGCAGAGTCACGCATGTGAAATCTGCGCCGTTCATGTGAAATCCGCTTGGCTGGTTCTTGTACCGGCACAAGTAGACGGGCTGTTCAGTTTGTCAGTCATTGGTGTTAGCCTCCGTTCGTCCTAGCAGTATCTTCCTAAGAGAGTCATGCGGATTTGAGCGATGAGAGAGCGTGATGATTGTAGCGCAATTCTACCTCACTATAAACTATTTCACGCATAGGTCGCCGCGGTGCATTCATCGTGTCATCATTCTCAAAGTCGTCTTATTGCCTACAACGAGGTCAGAAGCCCTATTCTTTGTTGATGGACAATTACAGATCGCTAATGGAACTCAGTGGTTCCGCGCTGCCCCGGGGCTCACTCTCGAGCCCGACCAGCAGCCGCAAAGCGCCTAATATCATAGGAATATGAACATTGCGGGCACAGATAAAGGAGGAAGGATTGGCCATTTCTGGCTCATCAGTCAGTCATAACACAGCACATTTGGTGCTCCATCGGAGGCTCGAATCCACGACCAGAAGACCGACCCTCTAACCACTGAGCTACGGGCTCGTTGACGTGCCGCTTCAGGTTGGAAATATTGACTATAGTAAGTAGGTGCTCATCGATCGGTTAAAGGACACACTCCTCCCATTTTTCCTTGGGGCTCAATCACGAGCCCCGCCAGCAGCCGGATAACGGCTAGTCATATAGGCAATATGATATTATTGACAAAGACAAAGGGAGACTTAAATGACCTTTTCTGGCTTAAAAACTGTTGACAGTCAGCCATACCCAACCCGCGGTGTTGCGGTACCCGAGGCTTGAACTCACAACCTGTTGGTTAGAATTCCAACGCTCTAACCCACTGCGCCACAACGACTCGTGACTTAACGGTAGAGCTGTACACTCAATGACCAAAGTTCACGGGCGAGCCACACCTGGGTTTGGGTATGAGTGGCTGATGACGGCTAATAAGCCAGAAATGGTCATTTCAGTTTCCATTGACTTTATCAAGCATGTCGGAAATATTAACAACTGTTAACGAACGCTCACCGATCGCTAACGGAAGTAACGGTTAGAGCATTGGGCTTTTGATCGACAGGCCGCGGGTTCGAGGTTCACATGCTGCATCACCTGGAGTTGGGTTTGACTGGTCGATGACGGCTAATGAGCTAGGCATGGTCATTTCAGTCTCCTTTCTCTTTGCTGGCCATGTCCATCAGACATATTCTTGTTAAGGCATGCTGAACGCTGTCCACACTGCAGCAAGTCTTCGTGCACTGCTGTTCGACAAAATCCATGAAAATTAAACTGGTGTGCCAAAGGGTGAATGGAAACTTCTGCCTTCACTTTCAGGTATTGAAAGGCACCATGCCTCCACCCCACTATTTGTTCAGTCACGGGTTGCCCAAGTTTTGGACAGCGGGAAATGTGTGCAGTTAACTGCCCGGCACATAAGACAACAACAAAACTCACCTTCAGCATTGTGCGGAATTATTTCGACAGATCAAAGAAACGGAAGAACCCTGTGGAATGTGGATCTTACTGTTTCACTAAAGCAAGTGAGGGGCTCAAATGACGCAAACGTTAACCCTTTGTCACTGCTTATTGATCAGAACTGAAAGCCTGTTAATCTTTAAAAGCAAATACAGCAGGAATTAATGATATAGTTAAAACATCGGGACTGCTAAACAACTGCTACCTGTCATTTAATAACATTGGCAGCGGGTAACAAATACGCAAAAGTTTGCTTTGTTCAGAAGTCCACTATGAAAAAAGCAAGTTGTAGTTCAGAAAACGCAGTATAATTGTTGAACATCCTGCGATGCCCGCTCTACACATTATGTGTTGGTCCTCGGCTACTTCAGCAATAAGACGGTGTTTTAAACTATGACTTTGTTGGCTCTCTGAAAAAACTCCAACCTCCGTCAGTGACATGAAGACACCCTCCCAATTGCATTCACAATGCCTCAGGTAAAACAGCAAATAGACCCAAAATTATCGGAGTAACTTAACATCCTCGATCAAATATTCAAAATGGTAGGTAAAGATCCCCAAGGAGACAATAGAAGATATGCGGCTACCATATTTAAATAATCATTTGGACTCACAATGTCCTAGAAAGTGAGAAGAAAAGACATGGGAATAGGTACCCCTATCCTGGGGACCTCGGTTTTTTTCTGGGATTAACGTTTAGTTATGGCTTTCTTTATGGTAAGGATTGAAGTAAGGGACATGTTTTAGATAAGGGTTAAGATTAACATAAGGCTTACGGTAAGGATAAGAAATCATAAGGCTGTGGTTAAGGGTAAGACTTGATAATATTTTCCTCTCCAAGAATTTTATTCACGCCCACTATTTTCATTGGGAAGTGGGATTCCTAGTTACGTGGCTTATACAATAACGTCAGCTTAATATTGAAATTTATGATTTCTTCAAGCTAAAATTAAGATGAGACGAACGTTTCAAGTTAATAAGTTAAAAAGATAATTTTTTAAATACCATCTGAAGTAAATTCAATTGTATATGTGTAGATTTCAGCAATTAATGACAAAACCTGTGGCATTATATAGTCTTTCTCTGGCAAATGAAACTTCCGGACCACTTATAAGATGACCGTTTTATGGCTAGCACACTAGCACATGGGAATTTGTTTAGCGTGATTTGTATGCATGGCTGTGACATCGGTTAAATATTCCCCCTCAACCCAAATCATAATGTAGAATTTCATTTAAGGGATGAGCTGCACTAAAAGAGATACGAAAAGCTGTACAAATGGCATACGGTGAAATTATGATATCTAGCGACCAAAAGACTTTGTCCAGTTATTGAAGACATAATTGCGGAATTATTTCCATAGTGTTCGCAACATATCGGGTGTCTGGCGTCGAACACCAAGGACGTCTTTACCTTTAGAAAATAGAGATGACTATCTCGACGACTGTTTAATTCATATGAATAAAAGTAAAGCTCAAAAATGAAGGGCATTTGTGGACGCTAAGATTCATAACACAAAGAAAAGTCGGGAAAAAGAAAATACGAGAATTGGTTCAGATTCATTATGTCTTTCGCAACTAAGCCGCTGGGGTCTGAAAGTAATAGGTAACCTACCCGAGGAAACCTGATGGTTGAAATTTAGATGATAAATCATCCTGTATTTTTCATATTTTAATGGTTTTTACAACGAAAATGTGCATAGCGTTGGGTGAAAATCAATGTAATCTCATTTTCAAGCAAGGTCCTAGACCACACTAGCGCGGTCAATCATGGTGCTCTAGTAGAAAACACGAATATATGTGCTAATTATTTGCCAAAACAACAGCAGTCAAACGAGGGGCAATATGTTTGTCTGCGTGAAGTTACTTTTAGCAGACCAGCAGTTCTTTGATCCTTAGAAATTCCGGTTGGAAACCATATGTAATTGAATGCTTCACAAAACAATGATAACATGAACATAGAAACATTTATTTAAAAACTCTTATTTTCTGAGATATGCACACATGTCTGAGGTACCTTCTAATAAGTCGACCATCAAGTGGCCATTTTAACTTTGTGCATGCGATACGACAAGTTTTTGTGGTCGAAGTTCTGCGTTAACAACATTTTAAAACAGAAATATATCTTGCACATTTAATTAGGACTTTGAAGTTCATTTACTGATCGGTTTCCTATTGTGGATTGAGACTCAATCTGAAGTCCACAAAGGCAGTCGCAGAGCGACCGTGAACACATGTTGAAAGGAGCACCCATCAAGACTAGGGAGACTGAATGGATATCAGGGAACTGCAAACATGTTGATAAAAGCGGAAGAAAGTTTCAGTTAGGTCTACACGATCATAACTGTTTGATTGGGATGTTAGATAAAACCAATCAGTGTGCAACTCACGTTGAAGAAAGTGGTCATACTTCATCTTTAGACGAAGCATATCATGGATTAGAACGAATAGCTCTTGGAGCGTAAGATTCAGATGTCATGTCTATCAACAAGCATATTGACCCTTCTGCAGGTCATCAACAACTGTGACATTAAGTACAAAAAGACAAGCATCAAACGACCACACTGAATTATAGGGAACATTGCAGGTACGCCTTGATGAGGAAGTTACCTAAAGGGCATCGGAAAAAGCTACCAGATGGACCAACCTACTCTCCATCAAGATGGTGATCCATTACGCTCGTAGCTGCCGAGTGCGTTAAACATACGCCAAAAAAATCAGATATCAAAAGAGGAAACAAAACGAACAGCCCAAAACCGAAATACTGGGCATGCCACCTGCATTTTCGCTGGATTTTGTGCATCTAACGATTTGGTATTGGTGAGCTGACGCATATCTTCTAAATGTCAGAATTTCAACAAATAAGTTGAAGTGAGATCATCCTGTCCCTGAAAATATAATCCGTATCTCTCAAATTCGCCAATCCGAGACATGACTATCTTAAACGCTTCGAATTCGTTGTTGCCAGTCATCCTATAATTATTGGCAATGACTGTCTCTACGGCCCCCTGAAGAAAAGCGTGCATAGATAGGCATGCAATACGGGAACGGTGGCAATGGGGGCAGGGCAGTTTAAATGATGGAAAAATAAATTTATACACACCGACATTATTCAAGCGATCCAGTTTTCTAGCGCGGGATGAGACCACATTACCCACCTGCCTTTCCACGTCTACTTGCACAGCAAACTATACCCAGCCCTAATTCTAAACCCAACCATATACATTGTGTTAGTTAGGGATAGCTTACATTGCCAGGTTAGGAAGGGGGCTCACCCAAGCATTTGTGGCCTAATTATTCGTCATTCCGTTGAGCGTCGTTTTCCGTCGTCAATTATTATGTTACGTCCACATTAGGTCGACAACAGCGGTTTAACAATAAGCATACCCTCGTTTGTCAAAACATGGTAAAAGCACGTTTTACGCACTCATTACTAATAAGCTAAAACCCACAGTCATCACAGGAAGTGATAAATCAGTGCGTAAGATGATTGCATTTGCAGTATCCATAGATTTGGTTAGTTATATTTGGCAGACCTACTCTAACCAGCAATGAACGGATCAGGTTTACAACCTTTTTATATAACACTAGGCTTTCTCTTATTACGAGCAAAGCGCTAAATAGAGGTGCAAAAATCAAACGAGGTTGTCATTAACGTAGGAGTGTTGGAGATAATAATCAGTTAACACAAATACCTGCTCTAATTTAACAGCATTTGCAAGGCGCTTTCGACGCTCCTCCGCGAGCTGAACTTCCAGGCGTGTGCACTGGAGCTAACAAAATATTCAGAAAACGGTTACAATTTGCATGAATAATCAGCATAAATGTCGAGGTCTGAGGAGAAAAACACATATGGAGACGTGCAAAAGAGCTCTTTTTAATTAAAAACGAACAAATGCGCAAAGAAACATTCCAAAGTGGCTATTTGAGCAGCACCATGACTGGTCTTCGTGGTAGGCGGCCATGATAGTCTTGGCTACATTTGCGCGAAATACATTGCTTTCGGCACCATTAGTTAAAAGAAGGGTCTAACGTTGTCCAGATTTCCTTGTGAGTAGCGAATCTGCTGTAGCCTACTGTTGCAGTTAATTCAGAACCAACGGAACATTGCCATCTACTCAAACAAATGCGTCATAAGCATTTTGACGTTTATAAGAAAGGAAAGATACTTGGAACGCTGAGAAAAGACATTAATTCGGGTGGTGGCAGGCGAGTGTAAGGATCAGAGGTGAAAATAAACAATTTTTAAGAACGATAAGGAACAGACGGTAAACCTGCTGAAAGAAGATTGGCAGAATTGGTGCGATACTTTCAGTCCCATGTTGGAAACGCAGGCCTTCCTCATGTAAGCACGCTAAGTAGTCGCCATATTAGGCAGCTTATCAGGCTATCACTTAATTTGCGATATTCACTTTCCTCATTCAAATTACTTACCACACCACTAAGTGAATACTTTTTCTTTACAGATAGGAGAACTGAGAATGCCTTACTTAGGATGCTTAGCTATTTCCAGATGAAATATCGATGCTAACGAATGCCCACATGGAGTGTCAGCACAGAGTGCTAAGCATGACACTCTCTAAGCTTAAGCGAACAAGATATCAATGGTGAAATCCTCAAATTTCCCTTTCAAAAAAGCACAAATAAAGTATACAAAATATCAAAACAGACCAACCATATGCTTTTTCAATTGGTATCTCAGTTGACTCTCAGTGCTCTCCTTGTGGTTATTCAACAGGTGCTTGACGGTTTCCCTCCCAGGAAAGGACTGTTGTCTTCTGGCAGATGGTTTAAGCGGGTCGCGCATTCGGACCGAAGACTTCCTCGCGGGATATACCAGTGGTCCAGTAGAAGGCAGCGTCGGGCCCGCAACAGTGCCACCACTACAGAATCCGGAAGACTCACCACAACCATCGACACCACCGTCGATAGTTGTGGTGAACCAGATACTGCTATCACCCTGGCTCTCTCGGTTCGTTGGTCTGCAGCGTTCGCAGCCATCACAGCTGCCACAGATACCTCTCTCGAGGTCCGTAGGTTTCCCTTTTTGCAATCTAATATCATGCCGCGCTTCTCGAGATTTAAGGGAAAAGGAACGGAGCAGGTTCTCCGATCTACTTTTGGCAGCGGAAGACTGTGGTGGTGGTTTAGCCAAACGCAAAGTACTGGCCTGAAATTTCTCTGGCACTTTGTCCGTTGTCTTTCTTGGCAGATGTACAGCACACATTTTTTGCTCCCTTAAATCATTCCAAGAGAGTAGGTGCTAAGCAATCACTGGTCCAAAGTAATGTTCACGTAAATAAACAAACAAAAACGAGCAGAAATATTGTCTCAAACACCATACTAAAGCAAACATTCTATAGGCGATAACAATATGGAAAGACTGAAACCTTGGGATTGGGTATGACTGGCTGATGACGTGGTAACATTTCGGCTAATGCGGGATAACTAAGAGTTTTTGAATTTGCGTAGAGGAGAGGCCGGGTTGAAGGTGGAGATCCTCAGTCATCATGCTGCTTGATGAGCAGATTGAGAACAGGCCATCACCGCCCTCCCCCAGTCCACCACGGACTCAGTGAACAGGCAAAGGATGATCGCCAAGGATGAAAAACCACCCTGCTCATCAAGCAGCATGATGACTGAGGATCTCCACCCCCAACCCGGCCCCTCCTCTACGCAAATTCAAAAACTCTTTGTAATCTCGTATTAGCCGAAATGTTACCACCTTTAAATACTGTGAGGCGCGGTACAATATTTACCTCCGACGATGAAATCTTGTTTGATTTTGAAACTTCAGGACAATATAAACATGGTTCCAGTGATCGCCTCTTCTTCTTCGATCTGCTTAAGGAACATGTATGTTACGTTGTTGCCTGGAGTTCAGACTAGAGCCCTCGCAGGCGATCGCATAGCGACGTGTAGCGTATGTTGATAAGGTGGAACCGACAAAGACAAGGGAGACCGGAATGGCCCTTTCTGGCTTATTAGCCGTCATCAGCCAGTCATACACAAACTGGGTGTGGATCGCCCGAAATTCAAACTTAAGAGCTACGGTAATTGAATGCAACAAGCAACCATAGGGCCATCGGCCGGTTGATTTGTCAGTTTGCGTTCGGAAATATGAATTATGATAGTGAGGTGTACACTGACCTAGCAATGGTACATGCAAAATACTGTGTGCCCCTGGAACAATGGTAGAGTGCTACACTCAATGACTGAAGAACCCGGGTTCGAATATCGGATGATCCAGGCATGTGATCGGGTATGACTGGCTGATGACAGCTAACTTGTCAGCTCCAGGGCACCATGGAAAATACAGGTTCCTCAGCCAGCTCGGTGAACATATCAATATCATAATTCATAGTCCCGATCGAAAAGTGAAAAAGGGCCCGTGGCTCATGGGCAGTAAGCAACACTGAATGACCAAAGGTCACTGCTTCAAATCTCGGGTAATCCATAGACGGGATTAGGTTTGACAGGTTTATGACGCACAGTTATCCAGCAATTCCCATGCCGTTCTCCATTGTCCTTGTCAGTTCCACCTTATCAACATATTTTCCAAATTGCTTGCAACTGCCTGCGAGGGCTCTAAAGTGCGCTCCAGGGCAAAATGGATTATACATGCTACTAAGTCAGATGGGTTATCACATCAACATCATATTTCATACTACCGATCGAAAACTGACAAAACAACGGCACGCGGCTAAATGGTAGTGTGTTATACTCCATGAACAAAGGTCTTGCATAAGAATCTCAGGTGATCCACACCGGGATTGGGTATGAATGTCCGATGGTGGCTAATAAGCCTGAAATGGCCCTTCCAGTCTCCCCTATCTACGTCAATTCCACGTTATCATAAGAATCTGCAAGTTGCTATGCGACAAGCGGCGAGGGCTCTAAAGTGCGCTGCAAGGCACCACAGAACATATCTGCTCCTTAGACAGATCGGTAAAAAAGGCACTAACATAATTCATACTCCCGATCAAAAAACTGACAAAACAAGCGGCACGAGGCTCAACGATAGATTGTTACACACAATGACCAAAGGTCGTGGGTTCGAATATCGACTGATGCACATCGGGGATTGGGTACGACTGGCTGATGACGGCTAATAAGCCAAAAATATCCATCCCTGTCACCTTTGCCTTTTTCGGTTCCAGTTATCATCATACACTCAATGTCGCTATGCGACTGCCTGCGAGGGCTCTAACGTGATCTCCAGGGCACCACGGAAAATATATACTCCTTAGTAAAATCGGTGATCATATCACCATCGTAATTCATACTCCCGATTGAAAACTTACCAAACAACTGGCACGTGGATAAATGTGTTACACTCAATGCCCAAATGTACCGGGTTCGAATATCGGCTTATGCACACCAGGGATTGGGTATGACTGGCTGATGACGGCCAATAAGCCAAAAAATGGCCACCACTGTCACCTATGGCTTTGTTGGTTCCAGTTATCATCATATTCTCCAAGTCCCTATGCGACGGTCTGCGAGAGCTCTAAAGTGAGATTCAGGGCATCACGGAACATACATGTTCCTTATCAGGATCGGTGAACACCTCCCTGTCATAATTCATAGTTCATATCAAAAAAACAAGGGTCCCGTTGATCAACAGTAGATTGCTATACTCAATATACAGAGGTCGAGGGTTCGAATCTAGGATGATACACAACGGTTATTGGGTATTACTGGATGATGACGGCTAATAGGACAGAAATGACGATCCCGGTATCCCTTGCCTTTGTCGGTTCCATTTTATAATGGGAAAGTGTTACACGCAATGAAAAAATGTTGTCGGTTCGAATCTCGGGTGATGCACATGTGGGAAAGGCTATGACTGGCTGATGACGGCTAAGCAGACCGAAACTGCCATTCAAGTCTCTTTTGTCCTTGTCGGTACCACCTTATCATCATATTCTTCAAATTGGTTTGCAACTGCCAGAGAGGGCTCTAAAGTGAGCTCTAGCGCAAAACGGATCATATATCCACCTAATCCAGATCAGTGAATATCTCACTATCATAATTTATATTCCCGATCGATACCGAAAACAATAGCTCTATGTAAGTGTTAAACTTAATGACCGAATGTCACGGGTTTCAATATAGGGCGATAAAAAGTGATATTGCGTACGAATGACTGATGACAATTAATAAGTCAAAAATGTGCATTCCACTCTCCTGGGTCTTTCTCGGTTTAAGCTTATCATGTTCTACCTGTGGCTATGCAACTGCCTGCGAGGGCTCTTAAGTGTGCTCCAGGACAAATCGGAATATAAATCTTCCTTAGCTAGAGCTGTAAACAGCTCAATAACATAATTAATATTCCCAATGGCAAAACGACGAAACAACGGGCCCATGGTTCAATGGTAGATTGAAACACTCAAAGACCAAATGTCATGTGTTCGAATCTCGGGTAATCCATTCGCGTGATTGGGTATGACTGGCTGATGACGGTTAATATGCTGGAAATTGACCTTTTGTTCTCCGTTGTCTTTGCCTGTTTTACCTTAACGTCATAATCTCCTAACTGCTATGCGACTGCCTGCAAAAGCTCTAAAGTGAGCCCCAGGGCACAACGGAGCATGCATGTTCCTAAGCCAGGTCTTTGAACACCTCACTATCATTATTCATACTCCCGATCGAAAACCGACGAAACAACGGGAACGTGGCTCAATGGTAGAGTGTTACACTCAATGACCATAAGTCCTGTGTACGAATCTCGGGTGATCAATACGCAGGATTAAGAATGCCTGATTTATGACGGCTAATAAGCCAGAAATTGCCATTCTTTTCTCCTTTGTCTTTGTCGGTTCCATCCGTTCATGATACTCTCCACGTTGCTCTGCGACTGCCTGCGATGGACCTTAAGCGAGCTCCAGGGCACAACGGAAAATACATGCTTCTTAGCCAGACTGGTCAACAGCTCACTATTATAATTCATATTCCTGATCGCAAACCAAAAAACAACGGGCCCGTTGCTCATTGGTAGTGTGATACACTCAGAGACTAAATGTCGCGTGTTTAAATCTCAGGTGATCCAAACTTGGGACTGCGTATGACTGACCGATAACGTTTTATAAGTCAGAAATTGCCATTATGGTCTCCCTTGTCTTTCTCTGTTCCACCTTAACATCATGTTCTCCAAGTTGCTTTGCGAGTGCAAAAGAGGGCTCTAAAGTGAGCTCCAGGGCACAACGGAAAATACATGCTTCTTAGCCAGACTGGTCAACAGCTCACTATTATAATTCATATTCCTGATCGCAAACCAAAAAACAACGGGCCCGTGGCTCATTGGTAGTGTGATACACTCAAAGATTAAATGTCGTGTGTTTAAATCTCAGGTGATCCAAACTTGGGACTGCGTATGACTGACCGATGACGTTTTATAAGTCAGAAATTGCCATCATGGTCTCCCTTGTCTTTCTCTGTTCCACCTTAACATCATGTTCTCCAAGTTGCTTTGCGAGTTCCTGTGCGGGCTCTTAGGTAATCTCAAGGACACAACGGAACTAATAAGTTCCTTACCCAGACCGGTAAGTTGCTCACAATCATAATTCATATTTTCGATAGCAAACGGAAAAAAAACAACTGATTCGTGGCTCATTGGTAGGGTGATACACTCAATGATTAAATCTCGTGTGTTCGAATCTCAGGTGATCCACATTTTGGATTGGGTATGACTAACCATAACGTTTTATCAGTCAGAAATTGCTATTCTTGTCTCCTTTGTCTTTGTCGGTTCCACCTTAACTTCATATTCTCCAAATTGCTTTGCGAGTGCATAAGAGGGATCTAAAGTGAACTCCAGGGCACAACGGAAAAACCCGGTTCCTTAGCCAGACTGGTACACAGCTCAGTATCATAATTCATATTCCCGATCGTAAACCGACAAAACAACGGTCCCATGGTTCAATGGCAGAATGATACACTCAATTACCAAATGTCGTATGTTCAAATCTCGGGTGATCCACACTTGGGATCGCGTATGACTGGCTGATGAAGTTTTATAATTCAGGAATTGACATCTTGTTCTCCCTTGTCTTTGTCGGTACCAATTAACATAATATACTCCACGTTGTTATGCGAGCGCATGTGACGGCACTAAAGTGAGCTCCAGGGCACAACGCAAAATACATGCTCCTTAGCCAGATCGGTCAACATCTCACTATTATAATGCATATCCCGATCGCAAAACCGACAAAAAAATGTGCCGGTAACTCAATGATAGAGTGATAAACTCAATGATCAAATGTCGTGTGCACGAATCTCGCTTAGTCCATACGCGGGATTGGGTATGACTGGCTTATGACGGAAAGTACCATTCTGGTCTCCTGTCTTTGTCGGTTTAACCTTATCATCATGTTCTACATGTTGCTATGCGACTGTCTGTGAGGGAATTAAAGTGAGCTCCACGGCATATCGGAATATGCATCTTTCTTATCAAGATTGGTGAACATCTTGCTATCATAATTCATATTCCCGATCAAAATTTGGCAAATCAACTTGCCCGAGGCTCAATGTTAGAATGGTACACTCAATAGGGAAATGTCTTGGGTACATATTTTCAGTGATTCACACGCGGTATTGGGTATGACTGGCCGATGACGGCTAAATGACAAAAATGGTCTATCTAGACTCCGTTGTCTTTGTCGGTACCACCTTATCATCATATTCTCTAAGATGCTATGTGACTGCCTGCGAGGGCTCTTAACTGCGCTCCAGGGCTCAACGAAAATTACATGTTCCTTACCCAGATCGGTGAACACCTCACTATCATTATTCATATTCCCGATGGCTCAATGGATGGGTGTTACACCCAATGACCTCTAGTTGTGGGTTCGAATCTTGGATGATCCACAGAAGACAGATGGCAGTTTTTCTAGGCGGTGAAATAGAAACTCGCTCAAAAGCCAGCATCTTGACGTGAGTGAAATAACTTGCTACATGGAAATTTATTTTTAAATCGAAACCAAATTTCAGCAGTTCATTCATTTTTCCTGTAAAAGTACATCCACCTTAATTGATTTCTTGAAGTCAAATAAAGAGTCGACAGTGTACTGTCGCCTCACCGAAATATGGAACGAAAGAATATTTTTATTCAGATCTTTCGAGCCTCTTCAATCGAGCTGCTTAAATTCAGGTTAATTGGAGACGTGAGGCTTGAGACCACGAATAAGCATATATAAGTGCTTGAAAGAATAAAGCACCCAAGAGACTGAGTCTGCGGGAATAATCTGATTGGCTACTGTTACATCGGGCCAGCAAGTCTGTAGTTGAAGCTCAATGGCGAAGAGTTCACTCCCAAGGAAATGGCAATTATCACATTATTTTGTAGTAAGTGGAGCTTTTTATTCGAGAAAATATTGGTTAATGGACAAGGGCTTACCTAGTCCGACTCGCACGTGCTGCAGTGCGCCAGGGGATTCCAAACACATCTCCATTGTTAAGATTCAGCTCAAGGTCCGTCAACCGGATGCTGCCTTCACTGTGAACAAAGTTCTCTCGACCAACAACTTTATTCTTCCTTTTCTCTGCTTTCACGTAGTCCTTGGGTTTCAATGACCTTTTTACCAAGCATTGGTAAGACGGTTTGTTGTAGTGAGAAGTATACTTGCCGCCAGCAGGCTAAGTAAGGCAAAAAGCATTTTTGAAAACGTAATGCTCCCTGAAGTCGAAAACGAAGAAGAATGCGCTGGAGATAATGCAGCTTGGAGGACATTTTAGTGAAGTGGCAGAACCATTCTTAAGACCAAAAAATTGTTCGCTCATCACTCGTCAGCATGGGCGCCTGCGTAAGTCCAATAGGAAAATATTTAGGAATACTTGAATCGTTATTTTCGAAAAACCGCATTCAGCTCAGCTATGATGCAGAATCCCATGCAGGAAAGGGTAGTAATACCCGTGTCCAATCCAGGGTAACTTTGGCTGAAGTCCTATCACACAGGGTGGTAAACATACACCGAGTTTACTAAAAACGAGTTGTGCGAATAGATCTGATCGAGATTTTAATCGCGGAGCACAGACGTACCATGCACCCTCTCCATGCGGTTAATTTAGCCACACTAAATTTTATACAGATCCACTGCGGTCTCCCGCATTGCAAATGTGGAATAAACTATCTAAATGAAAAAATGTACACCCATGTTGACACAGCACCAACCATAATTGAGATGAGCCAGTTTTTAACTCTGACTAGTAGTCAAATAGTTTGGTTTAAATCCCAGTTTCGCTACGAAAAGCTCACAAAGGTATTGCGAGTCGTTTTATGGCAAGTGTGGACTGACTGAAGGTGCTATTAACAGCAGAATTAGGAGTCCAAAATTTATGAGAAACCGCTAACAAAACCAAGAGCAATAGATAATAGAGACCAAGTCCAAAATAATGAAAAAAACAACATGACCATAATTAATATTTTTGGCAGTGTGACTGTGGAGACTTGCGTGTTTGTGTGGCAAGTGCTTTTCATATAATAAAACAACAAACGAAAACAGCCTTCGTTAGGAAAATAGTTGAGAAATTGTCATTTTGATATGAATAAACGAACGCCGAGCAATATTTGGGTGCAACTTAAAATTACATACTGAGGACTAACAAAGTTAATTGACTTAAACGCTTGGTTGACGATTGATTCAAGTCGACATTAGGATAAAGACGATCGGAATGATAAATAGCATTTTAGACAGGCAAAGTGCTGACATTTATTCGGAGGTTCGAGTAAGTGTGCTGCAAAGGTCTGCGGACGATTTGGTAGCATACACTGCGGGAAGCATTGTTGTGGTATATGTAGGGTGGAATTTTGGTGTTCTGTGACCCACAAAGGCAGGCTGCTCAATTCTGTTATACACTGTGCCCATTTACGTCACCTGTTTGCAGAAAGGCTCGGACTGTCGACTGGAGCATTAGAAAAGTGGTAATGAGGTCGGCATATTCCTAAGACACACCAGTGTATTCCACAACGCAATTGAATTTATCAGGAGAGGCTAAGAGTCGTGGCTTTGATGGCTGTTAACAGACGGGATAACTTTGTCCTCCTGAGAGTAATTTCGGGTGACTTAACGTTGTCGATAAAATTAAGAACCAGACGATAAGGGAGCCGTTGATTCATGATTCTCCATTATCTCTCCGAGTTCTTCCGCCGAAGATGTAACTGGCCAAACGTTTTCAGACCGCAATTGACCATTTAATCGGGAGTCAATTGTAGTTACTCCACAGAGGCTGACACCGTCAACAAAACATGTACCTCTGCATCGAAATATCGTGTCCCATCTGTTGGGACATTTCTGTCCAGCCGAAAGTACGCACAAATGGTTCAAATGCGTGAAAAATGTGCCGGACGTCATTTACAGGGCACTTACCAAATGCGCAGTAACAGGACGTTAAACTCCTGGTGCACCTGCAACATGCTTCAACTTTATCAACCACAACCCTCTCTATGTGCGTCTTTTAAATGCATCAAGATGCTGCGTCGGATTTTGCTCTCAGAATTTGAGAACCGCCCACGCGGACCTGATTTTTATTAAAAATGGGCAACTCGCATTTGTATGCGTTTTTTTGTCAACACTCAAGAGTTAGAGGCCTTGGTTATTAAATTGACACTGAAGGAGAAAGGATGATATACCAAATAGTTAGGCAGTAATTAGTGGAACGATTACGTTTTTTTCCCATTGAATTAAAGTAAAGACCGTTAGCCTACATCATCGCGAAGAAAATTGATGCTGAACACGTTCCGAAAACCAGTGGCATATATTTTTCAGATTTAAATAGGCCTGAAATTCTACAACGGACCCGTTGCCGAGTAGAGCTTAATTATATTCCACCGTGGAACAACCAGGGCTGAACTGCCGTCTCAGCGACCACGCTGAAGTTCAACTGAATTACGCGATACAAACGGGCGTAGAGCTTGAGATCATTCAATCATAGCGACTTAAATGCCGGAAATGTGTTTATTTGAGGAATAATTATGTCATCGGAACTGAGAGCCAGAATCTGGATGGGGTCCTCTTTATATTAACATAAGAAAGCATCATTAACGCGCTTTCCAAGTGCTAGTAAACAGATTTGTTTCCTATGAGAGACAAATAATTATGGCCAGATGCCTAATTCGAAAGCCCGTTAAACTCATCGCCAGTTACCATGACACAAGTCCGCCGCCAAAATCAGAAGAGAATAAGGAGCAAGGGTGGCCCTGTGGGCTGCTCCTGTTTATCACAACCATCGTTTAGGCAGGAGCAGTCCTTATTGAGCGAACTATTGAATCCTCTTTAATTAATTTGCGATAGTTTGTTCTATCAGGCAGCTTACTTAGAATTTTGTACAGAACATTCACATAAATCAACATATCTTCGGATGGAGTGCCAAGGAACATTATCACGCTACTCCATATACGTGTCCTCAGGATTTTATAAGCATGTCTTGAACGTTCCACAATATTGGAGGGTTGTATTTAAAGAGCGGTGTAAGATAGTATAGTCTATGTCAAAGAGTCTTAACTACCATTGAAATACCCGAGGTAATTTCCGCATACAATATTAGCTTTTGCCTAATATGCCACATTTGAACTTCATAGTACAATTTTCCTAATAAAGTCAGATATAGTTTCCATGCTGATCACCTCAGGATTGCAACTACCACAGAGGGTTTTGCGAAAATTCTGCTTTTGAAATATAACCTTCGTATTCTCGAAGTTGAATTGTTGGAACTAGTCACTTACTCGCAAAGCTTAAGCATACCTGGCAGTTGCCCTCACTGAAACAGGAGAATACGCATAATTTTGTCGTTTACTGGATAACATTTTGCATTTCATACAATTTTTCAAATTATATCACTCCCAGACATTGTTAATGAACATTCCTTTGGAAAAATGTCCATACGAAAAGCCATAGAAAAGATATCGAACATAATCAGTCATCTGACTGGTTAATTTTATTAATTGGGTTTCCTTCTGGTGTGGGTGGTGGTGAGTGTAGCCTGTCTAGTCAATCGGCAGCCCGAGACCACGTCGAGGTGAACAGAGCATCTGCAGCTAAAGACAATATCCAATTTATTTAAGATTAATGTACATTGGAAGACGGCGGGTGGATAAGGGTGACAAAGGCGAAGAAGGAGCATTAGCAAGGAAGTAAAACAGTAAAACTTTCTCCCTTTATACCAAGAGGAAATGTGTGGAAGACCGAAAATTACAGAATGAGTACTGGCGAAAACAATCTAAAAATCCAAAAAGGCAGGAGTCAGAGAACTGAAATATCCCATGTCGCAAAAGCTGCCCGAAAATACGAATAAGATGCAGTCACTTAGTGAAATCAAGCAGGCGTTGTCATCATGTGATTCATATATTTTTACATATTTATTTTTGATCACCTCATTTTTACTTAAACCTACTAAGGAAAATCATGGGAAAAAGTCCTGTTAAATATGTCGATCTAACTGTCTCCATAAAAGAACGAGGCCATAATTCTTCCCCTTGTAGGAACATACCTAGACTACATCAGCTTTTCTTCCCTCATCACTACTTTTCTTGGGCTGCTTTTAAATTTGGCTGCTGTACAAAGAAGAATATTATGATACTGGTCTTATAATGTATAACTGAACACGTACGTTTGCTGACTTACCTGTACACGGTACTTTCAAACAACTTTCCCTGGTTCAGTTGCATTTCATATAAATGAATCCTGTAACCTCAATCAATGTGACTGACTGCTTGTTGGCAGTTTTATGAATGTTACATGGTCAATCAGCTGGGTTTGATGAACTTTGGTCTAAAAAGCATATCAAATTTCAGCCTACATATGTACGCCTTAGTTTTACGCAAATTGACAGATTAATTTCTTAGTAGAGGATTTTGGCAGATTTGAAATATTTTTTTGACCCACTTTTAAAAAACTCGGCAGCCTTGGTGGGATCCGAACCCACGCCAGCAAGAGGAAGGCTTTAGTACAGCCAACGCTCTAGCCAACTGAGCTGCGAGGCTGCACCGGGAGCCGTGAGCTTAATCACACTTGGGTCAAGTTACCCGCCCAGCCTTCTGCAACGTATAGAATCCACCAATTCTGATACAGCAAGCTGACTGCCCAAGCAGGATTTCCTAATCAATCAATCTAGAATCCACCAGATGACTACCAGGCACAATTAATTAGTAGAGGATTTTGGCAGATTTGAATTTCTGACAAAATGAAAAAGCAACAATTTCAAAACTTAATTATTGACTAGAAAGCCTATAGCACATGCTCAGGGACTGACTGATGAACCAATTTGTCATAGAGTGGAAGAAAATTGGTTGTACACCCATCTAGGCTTTTATCTAGTATATGCGCTGCCAGTACGATGCATCGTGTAACCTTAGTAGAAATTATCCTCTGAAACCGATTCCGCAATAAAGTTCGTAGAATATAGGCTGGTATAAAGAAGTTAAGTCGAATTTCATAAGTCTGTTAATTTGGACTGTAGGAAGCCTAGACGAGATATGCAAGGAGATGAGATGGTTACCAGGGTTCAAGGGTGATATTGGTCAATCTGACACATTATTGGCTTCAAAATTATTCGTCGAACATCGCAATCGGACGTAAAAAGGTAAGCCACGTTATGACTGAGACATCTCTCACTCGTTCTCTCGTGACTCCAACTAATTTCGTTTTTTTGAGAAAGCGGTCACTGCAATATCGGCAACTGTTTATCCTCTCCTGGAGAAAGTATTAATCATTTGGTTTTTGAAAGTGTTACTAAATAAACCGTTATAATTATCTTTTCCTCACAATGATCTTGACTGACGCTCATATAAGGATCTGTAATTAAAGTACAACGTTTGCGACGTTTACAGTCTGTTTTCATTTATGCCTATTTATCGTGGTACCTTGGGAGAGCTTTATAATATTATTTAACATTAAAATGGTAAATAATGAGAATTTATAGTCCCCTAGGGGAGGAAGTCATAATAATGTCATTTATATTTAAACCAAATCAACGCCGAACATTTAAAATATTCTACTTTGTTCAGTGCTTACGAAGCGATTTTGTATTACCACGAACCACGAAGATATGAGGTGTACACGGCGTGGGAAGAAATTAAAGTCCTACTATTTCGAATTCGTATAGAACTCTGAGATACTTGGGGATTTGAGAATATTTGATACTGCCTATGATCGACATATAAGGAAAACCTATTTTCTAGTTCGATGACTACTTTTTGCGAATTGGGGGAAGCCCGATTCGTACAGTAGCAAAACATTTGTATTCTATAATGATTTTCAACACCTGAATACTTCATTCCACTCAATCGTAAAAAAACTCGGCGGCGGTCTCGGTGGGATTCGAAACTACGGAAACAAAAAAATGATTAAGTACGTCCAACGCTATAACTACCAGAGCTAGCATGCCACACCGGGAGCCATGAGTTTAATTGCATCAGTACCGCAGTCTTAGTACCGCAGTCGTTAGTTGCAAAACTATTTATGAAACTATGTTAATTAGTTTCCCTTGGTATATATCACAACAAAGCAAACCCAATGCACACTTGGTTTTAAAAATTTATTTTTTTTGATATGGACTGCAGGGAATGGGACTTTGAAAATTCATGCCGCGAGAGACGACTTATAATATATTAGTATGAGATATCCGCTTAGAAAGACCTACCGCAGGCGAATGGCTCATAATCGAGGCTGGTTGGGAACGCTCTTCAAAAGGATTCGATAAACTGCAGCAACCTGGAAAAAGCCCGGCTTGATAGTTCGGCGACAAATTTATGTGGAAAAGTAATTCGAAGGCGTCCATAAGCCCTTTAGGATTCGCCCTATGAAACAAACTTTTTAAAACGACCGAGCGCGCACTGCGGAACAACGTTTTGGAATTTTATGCTGGCCTACAGTTACTACACTCAACAGTTTTATAAAAACGAAGGGGTTATTACATCCGAGGGAGCAGTTTGGGATAGGGTATTGCTTCTCAAGCCCAAACTTCAGGTCAGACTGAAAAAATGCTCTGCTTGCGAATGCAGGACAATAGAATGGCTGCGCGATATGGTGACGAATTATCCCAGATGGGTGCCTACCCGCTCGAAACGAGATAGAAGTTTAACTTCGCAGCCACCAAGGGAATCGCCCACACAAATCCAAGTAACTTCAAGAAATGGCGAAAGCACGGGAGCCTGGCGAGAATGCAGCCAACAGATGCATCGATCTGCATGTACAGGGAACATCTACTGATACTTTCTACAATATGTTTTAGGTAAATAATGCAAAAGTTTAAGCTTCAACGGAACAGGTCACAACCAATTCGTTTCTAAACAGGAACGTGATTTAAGAACGTCTTTATTTAGTAAGAATTATATTCATCATAGGCCATCAATTTGAATGATCATTTACCTCCACTGTGAGGTTTTAATCTTAGATAAACCCTACGCAGCCGAACCAAGTGTTCGTATTTTGATAGAACTGTCCACGACAGCACACTGCGCCGACTGCAACCTTCGAGAACTGCCGCCATTTAAGGGTGTAGATGACAACTAAATTTAGAGAACGGACAGTCTGGCAGTCAAAAACAGACACCACCAAAAGCAAGGTGTTATAGATATTTTGATGGGCATCTTCGGATACACCTACATTCATCGGCACTGATTATGTATCGGACTTATACACATAATGCTTTTTTTCGACGCTAGAAAGAAATACGAATCCAATAACCCTTGGAACGATAAACAAATGCTGAACAACATTCAGCGCCTCCACGTGCGGCCCCTTATCTATGTTGCCTTCTGCCTAGAGCTGCATCCTCTCAAAAATATTAAAAAAGGGAGTTTTTCGGGGCAAAAAAAGAATCTTAATAGCCAGAAAGTTTTGTGCCTGCGTTAAATACTTACATTACACAAACAAATATAAGCAGCCAGGCTGTTACCATGTCTAGTATATTGCAAACGGACAGCCAAAAAGTACGGGGTTTTCATTTTTGTCCCTTTAATACGTCCCCTTTCTTATATACACTTGGATTTATTAAAGTGATTTGTAATAAAGTCGTTTTCTGATCTTTTAGTTTCCGGTAAATATCCATTATTTTACGTTAGTATTTAAAAGTTTATAAATCAAATGCTGCCTTCTTTTTTTAAAAACAGTTGTTTCTTTACTGCTGCAAGACATCGAGGGATACAGCATGGGTGGATTTCGCTGTGAAACCTATAACATTTCAAGAGTTGTCATATCGACCTTAAATTTTGATTGCTATGCAGTTGTTTTCAACTGTGATGTGAAACTCCATTACTATTTAGAAAACTTCAGAAAGTCAATAAAACATTTCGTTTTCGTCCAGGATTCTTCTTCCATACTCTTTGTAATTGCTTTGAGAGTGGAGACAATATGTGATGGAAAAATTATCGTTAGAGTACTAAAACACAGGTAATTAGGAATTTGGCTCTGTGTTATTTGGGTTAAAATGCCGATGAATATTTTGAGGATTTTAGCGCTCACTATGTTTATAATTTGGAATACTTTATAACAACGATTTTATATGATGCATAAAAAACAGTTTATTTGCTCGTTTGAACATTAAATACACTAGATAAAACTGAAGCGCACTTACGCGAAAGCTCGGACGTACGATTGGTCGCATCTTCTTAATAGGTCTGGGTTTGTAATGAAAATTATGACAGTTGACTCGTTTAATCCTTGATGGCGAAGTAGAGCAATAACCGATCTTCTGTCGTTGAACACCAGCCACGCCCGGCCAGTCGGTCGTACCTCCAATCCTCTGGATATCCTTCGTATTCCGTTTCAGCCAAGTGTACTACAATAGATGAATGTTCATTTGTCCTATGCATTAGCTATATAAACAAGGGGTTTGAGAACAAAACTCGTCACAGCGAATGCGAGTTATGAAAACCCTTTCGGTTTCTGTAAGACAGATTCTTGGAGGTCTCTGTAAGCTCTACATCGTCGGTATCCCATAGGTAGATTTACAATCCAAGCTATTAAACGATAGTATTTGCATTCTAACTCACAACGTGATATTATTTTATTTAAAATGAATGTTTGGTAAGGAACATAGGTCTAACAAGTTGGGAATTGAATGAAACACTGAACATAGTAAGTTTTTAAAAAATTACAGATTTTATTGATAACCACGCTTTTATACGTCTGTGTTAAATACTCTTTGCCGGCGGCACGCAGCTTACAATGCAAACTCAATAGTTTCTTGCATGCTTTTTTAACCACAAGACCACATCATGCGCCTACCTTAGAAGACAACAGAAAGCATGCTGCAAATTGTAGTAGTTTTTTGAAGAAACATCGTGATGAAATCGATATTCTTAGGTGGGCTGAGTTTCACTAGATCTTTGATACGCATGTCAGAAAAAGTAAGTTTAACTGACTTAAGGAGGGCGGCTTGAATGAGCATTATACAGAAGACGTAGCTTTGAAGATGCCTTCGGTAGGACGAAAACCAATTGTAAGGGGTTAAGTTTATTAATAGGAGAGAGGTGAAAATTTCACACGTTTCTAATGAAAATCCCGACAATCGATTTTGATGTGAGATTTTTCTACGCATGCGAAGGCACTTACATCGCTGATCGAGATGTACTACGCAAGATATTTCTTAATTTATTTAATATTTACCTGACAAGACCTCTTTTTTTCAGGAAAACTGTTAAACAATTTGCAAGACGTTGGCCGGTATGTCTAAGAACTTTCCAGGATCCTTCGTTTCTCAACGAAGTATTCACTTCTTATGCCCAACAATCATTTTCCTCGTTTTTTCGTTTTGCCGGCAAAATGTGATCTTCGTACCGTAAATATGTTAGGCCGGTCTCTATTGCTCCTCATGAGTAAAGCTGTACACTGTGTTCGTATTTTCACCACGGTTTTATTTGGCATCAAATTTGCAAAGACTATAAGAAAACATTTTTTCGTTAGTGATGTTGTCTTAACCTGATAGACGATTGTCGTTGTGTATTCAGTCGCTTTCAAGCACTTACTACCGCAGCTCATTTCCAGACGCTTTTGCAACTCAAGGAAACAGCTCATTAGTACTGTACTCAGTTTGACCCGAACATTTTACTTCACATTGATAGGGAAGAAGAGATCAAGTAAGAGTTCATAGTTTCTAATTACTTCCTGTGAGTTCTGCTGTGAATTTCGTTTGCAATTACTTTATAGCGTCAGTTATTATTGTGCTATATAAAACTGGCACGAAATTTGGCAGCGAAGCTTTAACGAGAATTTTCGTATTCTAGGGGTTTTGTTTAACTGGATAGATGATATCCTTTATGGATCTAGTCACCTTCAAATATGTTATACAGCAGATATTTCGTGGATGAAGGAAACAGCTTTTCTTTTAAGTTCGACAGCAACACAATACCCCCTCCATACCTTACCACAGAGAGCATGAGTCACAATTTCAAGTGTTTTCGAAAAGTTATGCTTCCAAATGACATCCTGTTTTAAGTCAATTTGACGTAACAGGAAATATTAGATAAAAACTTGAAAAAAAACAGTCAAACTACTTCACCACTTGAATTGTTAGAACTGCGAAGTCACTAAACATTGCAAATTTAAGATTGAAAAGAACACAACTTACAGCGATTGTGACTAAAAAAATCTCTTAATTTTTGAAGCCAATATTTTCTTTAAATGCCGTGATGTATTACATTAACGGTATAGTCATTAATCACAAGTTCAGATCTCACTACGTTGACTACATTTTTTCGTTTAATAAAGGACGAGATGGGTAATCTGAAGGCGAGATAACGAAATGAGAACGACGACAAAACGGTCTTGACGTAGAGATTTCAATAAAACGTTTTATCATAAAGCTAAAAATGCAGTTGAGGCCGCCTGTCCGAGAACTATGCCAGTAACTACAACAGCAGCAGTGTTTCCCTCGACCCGTAAATCACTACAACTGAAGCCCACTTATTTTACTTTTTCATGTGTTCTATATCAGCAGGTGTGCCATAAACACAGGAGATGATATAATGCGAAATTGCACTATCAGCAGTCCTGTCCTTAAGGCAAAAGACTTTTCTGTGAGAGAAAATTGAACCGATAAACTTTGTTTTTACTTCATTTATAGACGAAATATGCACATGGTGATTGGCTCCGAAGGTTGGCATTAAATTCAATAAAAATTGATCATGATAATGAAAGTGGTGCATTAGGAACACTTAAACGCGCTTTTCTTACAGTCACATAAGTAGGTTTTTGCATGCAAAAAACCTTGAGGATAAAATCCACATCTGCGAGTTTAAATCATCAAGATACTACAGAAAAATTTCAGAACCAAAGCTAATGTACTGCTTGGTCAAGCAAACGTCTTTCAAAAATTTCATTTTTGACTATAGATTTTCGAAATAAATTACACAGTGACATTATACTATATTAACAGACAAAGTTATTTCAGTGGTGATAACGCCAGGATAGGCATAAACTTCCATTTCACGCATTCCCCCAAGGGAAAAATTTGGTGGTTAAAGGCTATTTGTTTAACCACTTCATAAGCTTCCTGGAAATAGAATCTATACTTGTCCACTGCGTGTAATTTTGATTGTTTCGATAATTCTTCAGAAAAAAAGTCTGATTTCATCGTATTATGCCTAAATAACGTGCTTTTAAATCGGTCCGAGACCAAGCACATTCTCTTGAACCTACGCATCTAAATTTATCGATTTATTTGGAATGTGAGGAAATTTAGAAATTCGCGCGTGCAGTTGGATGCCGAATGTGCATCCTTCTGCCTTCTGGACAGCCAAAATGAACTCCAAACCTCAGATCACTTATTAGCTAAAACACCGATTCGCGAATATTGGAATCGCGCAAGCTTTTAATATATACCCATTAATAGAAATTAGTTTTAACCAGTAAGTCTTAAACTTTCTTAAAGTACGGATTTGCAAGCAGGCCTAACTGTGGAAATATGCATCTAGGTTAGTCAATCATGCCTCAATTCTAGGCAAGAAATTTAAATGTATACAGATGCATAAAATGTACACACACCGTTGTTACCCAATAAATAATACTTTCCTCTGGATCCTCTGATATTATAATGTGGCTGCCTTTGGTCTGGTATTTGGTTTCACTTCACGGAGCTTGTTTGTTTCGGGACGCCAACAGATCGGTGTGTGCCTATTCCTTTTTAACAAATACCCGATCTGCGGCGACAAGGAGACTCTTATGAAATTCTTTTCGGTGAAGTGCTTATGACACAACTAATAAAAGCAGAGGGTGAACTGTCTGCGCCGTACACCACTTTATTTTCCTTTCCTGTCTGTTTATGAGGGTGATTATCGGCTGAATGAAGGGAGAATAAGCCCGAATTAGACTGTATGAATCTACACATATCTTCTGACGTCTCTCCCCTCTACTTTGATAATTTGGCTGCCTTTGTCCTGGTTGTGGGTTTCATTTCGAGAACTTTGCCACTTATCAAAGCTTGTTTACTTCTGGACGCACCTATTGATGATTTAATAAATACCCGATCTGCGGTGACAGAGTGACCTGTTCCAATACGCTGACGAAATTCATTTCGGCGAAGTGATAATAGGCCAACAATAGACGCCGAGTGTGAGCTGTCTGCACCACACACGACCGCATGTTTCCGCTTCCTTCTCCAGCTGGTAGTCAGTGTAACGATAGGCTTAATAAATGAAGAATAACCTGAAAACAGACTCTAACAATCTACCCATATATTGTGACGTCTCTCCTTTCTGCAAAATTAATTTGGCTGCTTTCGGCATGGTAATTGATTTCTATTCGAGGCCTTTGCCACTCATTCGTAGCTTGTTTGCTTCCAGACGCATATAGATGAGTCTGCGCCTTTTCCTGTTTAAATAAGTACCTAATAAGCAGCGAAAGAGAATGACAGATGGCGAGGAAGTGATGAACTACGGTTTGATGAAATAATTATGTCCCATATACGCGACCCAGTGTAAACTGTCTGCGCCGTGCAACAGCGCAGGTTTACGTTACAATTCACGGCTGGTTGTCGGGGTCATGATTGGCTTAGTGAACGGAGGATAAGAGTAAATGCGACTGTACAAATCTAACCATATTTTCCGTCAGTTCTCCACTCTGTAATTATGATTTTGCTGCCCTCGGCCTTGTAATTGGTTGCCTCCTTCTGACTTTTGCAAACTATACCGAGCCCGTTTGCTTCGGTTAGCCAATAGATTGCTGTGCGTCTTTTCCTGTTTGAATAAATACCTGATTTGCAGCGAAAAAGAGAATGACAAGTGGCGAGAAACTGGTGAACAACGGTTCGATGAAATGATTTTGTCCCATCGGCTAGACCCAGTTTTAAACTCTCTGCGCCGTACTCAATCTTATGTTTCCGTTTCCAGACTGTGCAGGTAGTTAGGTTCAAGATTTGCTAAATGTATCCAGAATAAGACCGAGACAGACTGTACAAATCTAACCATATTTTTCATCCATTCTCTTTTCTGTAATTATAATTTTACTGCCCTCGGCTTGGTAATTGGTTGCCTCTTTGCAACCTATACTGAGCCTGTTTGCTTCTGGGTAGCCAGTTAATCGGTGTGCGCCTTTTCCTGTTTGAATGCATACACGATCTTTAGCGACAGAGAATGGCGGATGGAGAGGCACTGATGAAATTCGGTTCAATGAATTGCTTATGGTCCATCTACTAAACCCAGTGTGTAAAATATCTGCGCCGTATCTGAGCGCATGGTTCCGTTTCCATTCAGGGCTATTGTTCAGGGTCCTGATTGGCTGAATGAAACGAAGATAAGACTGAAAGAGACTGTACAAATCTAACCATATTTTTCGTTAATTTTCCTCTCTGTCATTATAATTGCACTGCCCTCGGCTTGTTAACTGGCTGCTTCTTCCTGACTATTGCAACCTATACCAAGACTGTTTGCTTCGGGTAGCCAATAGATCGGCGTGCGCCTATTCCTGTTTAAATACATACCCGATCTTCAGCGACAGAGAATGGCAGATGGAGAGGCATTGATTAAACTTGGTTCAATGAAGTGCTTATGGCCCATCTACTCAACCCAGTGAGTAAACTCTCTGCACCGTACTCGACCGTATGTTATGGTTTCCATTCGCGGCTGGTTGTCGGGGTCACGATTAGCTGAGTGAACCAAGGTTAAGAGCGATAGCATCTGTACAAATCTAGCCATATTTTCCATCAGTTCTCCGCTCTGCAATTATGATTTTGCTGCCTTCAGCCTGGTAATTGTTCGCCTCTTCCTGACTTTGGCCAACTATTCCGAACCTGTTTGTTTCGTAATGCCCATAGATCGGTGTGCGCTTATTCCGTCTTGAATAAATAATCGATCCGCATCGACAAAGAATGACAGTTGGCATGGAATTGGTGAACTACGGTACGATGAAAGGATTATGTCCCATGTACTAATCACAGTGTGTAAACTGTCTGCACCGTACTAAAGCGCATATTTCCGTTCCCATTCAGGGCTATTGTTCGGGGTCATAATCGACTGAATGAAACGATGATAAGAACAAATAGACTGTACAAATCTAACCATATTTTTCGTTAATTCTCCTCTCTGTAATTATAAATTTGCTGCCTTTGGCTTGGTAACTGGTTGCCTCTTCCTGACGTTTGCAACCTATACCAAGCCTGTTTGATACGGGAAGACGAAGGATCGGTGTGCACCTATTCCTGATTGAATATACACTCGAACTTCAACGACGGAGAATTTCAAATGGAGAGGCACTGATGAAACTCGTTTCAATTAATTGCTTATGGCGCATCTACTATACTCATTGTGTGGACTGTCTGCGCTGTATTCGAGCGCATGATTCTGTTTCCATTCCGATCTGATGTTCATGGTAATGACGGCCTGAATGAGGTGTAATGTAGGCCTAAACCAATTCTAAATATCCACCCATATTTCGTCAGCTCACTGCAATTTTAATTTTGCTGCCCTCGGCCTGGTAATTGATTTGCCTCGTCCGGACCTTCGCAACACATAGGGCGCTTGTTTGCTTCGGGACGATAATAGATCGGTGTGCGCCTTTTCCTGTTTAAATAAGTACCTGATAAGCAGCGAAAGAGAATGACAGGTGACGTCGATGACAGGTGACTTAGGTCGATGAAATAATTTTGTCCATTCTAATAGATCAAGAATTTAAACTACCTTCGCCGTATGCGAGCACATGTTTCCGTTTCCATTCATGGCTGTTAAAACGATGGTCACATTCAAGGGAGTGCGCAAACACGAGTGATAAGGGGTCACGTCGGCGAATGGCTAGCTTATGTTCGTTGATGCGAGTCCCAAGACGTCGGCCTGTATGACCAATGTAAACAGAATAGCAGTTGGCGCACGGTATGCGGTAAATGACATTGCTTAATTGTTCTTTTGGTAGGGGTTCCTTTACTCCGCATAGGGTTGCGCGTATGGAGGACGCAGGCTTGCGGGCAACAGAGATGCAAAAGTGACTTAATTGTCGTCTTGGGACTCGCATCAACGAACATAAGCTAGCTGTTCGCCGAAGTGACCCCTTATCACTCGTGTTCGCGCACTCCCTTGAGTGCGACCACCGCTTCTATTGGGACGGTACCGAAGGGATCGCCATGGCCAACACCAAACAAGCTAGAGAATTCCTCGAAGCTTGGCACTCTAGCACGACTAGCATCAACCGCCACGTCGATCTAGACGGTCATTACGAATGGTTACGTGCACGACTAACTCACGAGCTCCCACATTCTAGCAACGACTGCTAATCCTTGCGACATTTCGACATTTTCGCCACCCCCACCTCACACATGGCGAACCGCAATTAAACGTTCCGACACCTCCAACCGACGCACTGCCCCCTACATCCAACCCGGAACCATAATCGATAATCTAGCCGGTCGTAGTTACTCGCCGCCCACCTCCCCCTCCCAAACAAGCCAATGTAATTGTTCTCTCCTCACCTCCCCCGTCCCGAAACATGCCCCGATTAATGGTCCACCTACCACCCACTCACACCAGCTGTTTGTTTGTCACTATCTGTCCTGTCGCGCCACTTCACTTTCTGCTCTGTTCATTTCGTCTGACGACGGGTTGGTGTCACCAACTTGAAAATGTACGAGTACAACTCCATTTCCCGAAGAGCCTTTTTCTTTTCATATATATGGCTGAGGACCGCTAATAAGCCATAAGGCCATTACGGTCTCCCTTGTCTTTGTTGGTTCCATCTACACGTCACAAAGCGACCGCCTGTGAGGCCTCTAAAGTGAGCTCCAGGGCCCAATGCAACACATATGTTTCTTAAGCAGATCATTTAGTTGCACATTATTATCATATTCCCGATCACAACCAACAAAACAACGGGCTCGTGGCTCAATGGTAAAGGGTTCAACTCAATTAAAAAACGTTTCGGTTTTGAATCCAAGTTGGTCCACACTTGGGAATATATATATATATATATATATATATATATATATATATATATATATATATATATATATATATATATATATATATATATATATATATATATATATATATTACTTATTTAAGCGAATATGCGCGCCCCCGAATATATGTGAGACGGAATGGCTATCTTGGGGACCAAAGGTACTTCGTCTTAACGTTTCAAATGCAAACTATCTAATTTGTCTATAGTAGATTGCCTAACTCAGCAAATATCCTTTTTCTTTTACTGATTTGGGTCACAAATAATGGTTTACTAAGAATTCATTTAACATCTGTTTGCTGGTCAAAACTGAACTAAATCGGACAAAACCCAACGTTTCTTGATGTTCTGGGGTTTTACTTTGTTATTTCACCTTCTGGACAGAACCTTCTTGTCTATGTGCGTTATACTATATACGAATATAGCTAGAAAATTAATAAATATATCCTTTCAGAGAATGGAAATTTCAATTTAGCCTTCATGAAAATCACGTAAATTAGGTATGAGAAATCGCATTTGTTTCGGGAAAACAAGGGTATATTTAGTTTTCAAAATTCATTTTTACAAATTAATGACGTTTTCTGCCGAACAACTCTGTGATATACGTGTGTTAGTGTACTTTGTTTTACCACACCGATAATTGTGACTGTAAACAAGCATGTATACGGAAAGCCGCGACATTTCGTCATTTCCCTTTTTCACGCCGTACGAGAAGATGTCCGAAAAATCTCTTTCTGAAGTTGACCATGAATTAATACGGAAACTTGCAGCAGAAAGAGTGCCGCGTCAGTCATCAGCTAGCAATTTCGATATTAGTAAGGTCCCTGTGTGGCACATTATTAATGTTATGTTATAATTACTATTATTAATGATCCAAACGTGCCTAGAAGTAAGCAGGGTGTAACAAAACGGCCCAGGAGTAAACAAGACAATGATTTTATTCGCCGTTCACTAAAAACGTATCATTACCTGCCCATTGAGACCATTCACAGGAACAATCTACCGATTTTCTCAATGAAGATAATCAGGAAAATGATGCAGGAATTTAAACTTTACCAGAAAAATGCCATAATCCAACAATTTTGAAGTAGGAAGCTGATTAGAGAACGTTTGTTATTTGCTAAGAAGTGCACTGCTTCTTTGCTCTCATTCTGGAAGAGAATTTACTTCTGTGAAGACGTCTTATTTTTAGATAAGCTTGCGAAGCTGATCTAGATGGCCATATGTAGAAAATAAATTCCTCCGAGAGCTCACTATACCGATAGCATCTTTCAAGATCTGCCGACACCTGATGGTTTGGATAGCCATCAAATTTGGAGAGCGAGCAATCTGGCGGTCAAAAACAGTGACTATGAGTTGCAGGTTGTTCCTCGGAAGTGTAAAGAATGCCGTCGGCTTGACCATAAGAAGACTAAATTACATTTATAATACGAAAAATGTGTCCATAAGATAAATACCAACAAGAGCACAGAGCTGAGTACGGTGTTCAAGGTAAAGGAAAGCTTCTCAAAATTGGATTACCTGAGTTTGTTTTCCTTGAGAATTTAGCAGCACACGTTCCGTTAGCACACGCAGAAGATCTCGCGCTAAAAATATGAAAACTTATCCCTCTGAATTAAGTCCCAAGCTGAAACAATAAGAGCGATCAGTCAATGACTTTGTAAGCTATCCAGGTTACTCGCACCTAAATAAATATGGTTTTGGCTTCCTGAAAGGACTTTCTTGTGATTAAAAGAATGATCGACGGCGCTTAACCGTATGAAATAGTTGACGGGCAAGTGTTGAACCCTGGCTATCTAAATCTCCCGAGGAATGTCCGTGTAAGGTATTCAATGAGTAACTATGGGTCCGAATGGAAGCGACAAACTTCTTACCCAGGCAGCCATGATCATCTATAGTAGTAAGCACCATTTAACCCTCCGAAGAAGCTATCAAAACGCCTGTGGAGAAACATTAAAAGACTATTGAATAAAACCTACAAAAAGCATGAACTATTTGGGTTTTCCTCTACAAGTTACCGCGTTGGCTAAAGGACCAGATGTAAAAAATAGTTAACAAAGTGATTGTTTCCTTGTTAAGTCTCTGTCCATTTGGGATTATCAGACTTTCCTACCTAAAAGAACTTCTCGTTGGAACACAGTTTCAAATCCATTAAAAAGTATTAGTTGCATGTTTACACCTTAAAGTTAAAAACCAGAAACCTTTAAGCAGTTATCACCTCTTTGCTGCTGGAGGATATGATTTTAATTGAGGGACTGATTGATTTGTTGATAACGATGGTTCTTTAGGGTTTTCACCTTCGAATGTTTGCGTGAAACCTCAACATGGTATGTCGCAAGCATAAATGCAAACTTCAATTCTCACTTATCCTGTTTACCCGCAGCGTGGGGATTAGACTTCTCCGTATTGCAGGCGACCTTACGATAAATTCTAGGGGGGTTGAGTTAGGTAAGTTCTAATGTTGGAAAATTTAGAGTCAAAAAGGCTGTTTTTAAGTTGGGTTTTTTTAAGGTTTGTTTTTAAGGTTACATTAAGGGCACGCAAAAAGGTACCACCTGGACTTCAGCGAAAGTAGTAGGTAAAGTATTTACTCCATTGTCCCATTTTCGTTCGGACACAACGTTTTCTTTAAAACAAATGGTTGCCAATTAGTTGAAGATGCACATGCCCTCGTTATGTTAAATCCAGCTCTTGCCAATATGGATCCAAGCTTTCCAATGATTGCTCGAAAACTCTTACTGCATGCTCAAAAAGAAAATATTTATAAAGAGGGTTGCAATATGTTCAGGTATGCAATACACAAAATGCGCAATCACAATCACAATCACACAATGCGCATCCTTTTGGCCAGCACAATGCAAACGCATACAAAAACAATAATTCATTAACGTTTACATGGTCACAAGTGACTAACGATCGTAATGCAGAGAGAGAGAGAGAGAAAGGGAGTTGATAAAACGACATATTGCACGGCTATTAAGAAGCAATGTCGGCTTCGTAAACGCTTGCATTTGAAAGAGGGGGCATCTTATTAAATAAAGTTGCGGGTTATGGAAATATATTTTACTTTACCATTTTGCTTCAGAACCACTTAAAGGTTTTCACACCTAGTTTGAAATCTTCTAACTGGTTGCGTGTTTCTTCATATAAACTCGAGAGATTCGGTAACCTATTTAAAGGATTTGATTTATTTTATACAGTATGGGACTTAAAGAGCACGAAAGGCATCCACAGAGCATCCAGTATCCAGTAGTACTTTAAATCTTTATTTTTAACTGTTGCTTGTTGATGATTAATAAAAAAGAAAGTGGCAAAAATGTCAATTCTAGTAGGCTTAAACATCCAATGCAGTCGTATATTGTTATTTTAAGCTTTGTTGCTAGCAACTGCAAGATACCTCGAATAGCCCGCATCAACTTATGGGTTCCAGGCGTTTGGTGCGATATAAGCCAGGATACTTTCTGCTCATTACTTTCTGGAAGGAAAAATTTTTTTCACATATATCACGCCCAACCTTTTGTACTTCATTAGAAATCGTTCGTATTTGCAGGAAAGAAATACGCACCTGCACCATCTGAATGGCCTGTTTTTACCAAAAGCTCGCAACATTGTTCGTGAATTAAGGTAAAATTGTGCAAAAAACAGAATCGGTGAAAACCATCTAGGAGTAAACTTTGAGGTCCGAGTGTAAACTGTAGCTCAGTGATGTTTACCGTAAGCGCTGAAACCGATCTATGAAAAAAGAGGCTGGATGCCTTAAATTGCCTAATTATAGGTTACCTCCGTGCAATGTTGCAGTTCGTCATACGACGAGTGTCGTGGTGGTTCCACAAAGGCGCACGGCTTGATACTCTAAACCAATCGCAAACGAATGCTGAAAATAAGCTTACCGATCTGTCCATTACGCCGCAGGTCGACGACCATCAAGCTCCGATTCCCACCCTCAGCAATCGTGATGCTGCAGCCTGTAGTTGTTTCATTTGTTGCCTGTGAGAGGATACCCAGCCAGGCGAGCGCACCCACAGTACTCACACCACAATTCTGCAGATCCACAGCCTTGATCCAGAGATCATCACGCAGGGCATCAGCCAGCTGAATGGCGCCGGTGTCACTGATGTCAGGGTTGTCGTTTAGAGTCAGCCGTCGGAGTCCACCGAGCCCATCAAGATTGGGTATCCGGTAACGCAGGGACTCCTGCCAGGCTGCGGTTTGTCGGTGCAGAGCCTGACGCTAGAAAGATGGCAAACACACAAAATAAACATCTGCCATGATCTCAAGCTTTTGTTGTCATTTGCAAAATTTTCCTTTAATAGAGTTTCCTTTGCCCCGCAAAAGCTTTCAAATCTTTATATTCTCAGTTTGGAAGTCGGAATTTTTTCATAAAAGAAGTTAACAAACCATTCTGGATTATACTCAAGTCACACTGGTAGCATTAAGGATGCGTGAGGTGTGTATCAAGAACTAGTCTGCATATGAGCGTTCTAGATTTATACCACAAGTGCAATGCATAAATTGTACTAAGCGAGGCCAAGACCGCAACGTTTTTCACAAATATATCAAAGTAATTAGTCTAATTTGCCAAAATTTTCAACTTATATTTGAAGGGTTTGCCAGTAGAGACAGGTAGAAGGTGATAGCCCCTTTTCGGTAAGGAGTGCTAATATGGACCCCTTAACAGGGCAGAAATATGAACATCTCACTAAAGTGTTGAAGGTCACCCTA
This sequence comes from Schistocephalus solidus, assembly GCA_017591395.1. Taxonomy (NCBI): domain Eukaryota; kingdom Metazoa; phylum Platyhelminthes; class Cestoda; order Diphyllobothriidea; family Diphyllobothriidae; genus Schistocephalus; species Schistocephalus solidus. Next base: position 97,765 of record WEDG01008221.1, read on the forward strand.
CGCTTAATTCTGGAAAGGGCGACTTTTTCCATCTCCTAACGCTGACACGAGCCCTACCGTAAACCCAAACCGTAGCCCTAGCTATATCCCCGACACCAACGCTAATTTTTACCCGTACTTTTAACTTAACCCTAAACGTAACCATAAAACTAGCCATATTTTCTCTGGAATTTGGCGCACAGACACCTGTATTGCGGGCATTTCCTGACCTAGTGTTCTGTTTAAGGGCCATTTAAGTCATCCCTACTGTCTGCTATCACTAAAAACCAAGTCACTCATAAAAAGAACGTAAGATGGGTTATTAGAGAAAAAGGGAATTTTAGAGGCTATTTATAACCTGGTTTCCATAATTAGACAACAATTCTGCTAAATTAGGCCTAGAGAGCTGAGCTCTCAATTTGGATCGGATTCATGTCTGGAAGGTGGATCATGTGCTCTACGACGTGAGTCATGAACCCCTGTTTGTCGGCTGCAACCGCGAATATTCTAAGTTCCGTGTAAGTAGGTTGCACGGATGTATCATAATTACAACAGAAGGCTTTTGACCCCGGATACGACTGATATAGTGGTGTGTTTTCTGCAGCATTTTACCAGCTATGTGTATTTAACCATTTTTATAAAATTTAAGCATCTCGAACGGTTCACTCTATACTTTTTAGTCACCTTTTTGTCAATTTTTATGCTCACGTTTTCATCGCCATTTTCTGCTTCTTTTAACTTTTCTATTCATTCGCCCGCACCTCCATGTCCTCTCCTCTGTTCTAACAAATATGTTTTCCTTTCGACTGTCCACATGGCATCTGCTAACTGCCGCTTTTCGTGCATATACATAAGGTGAGAAAGCCTGTTGGCAGCAGGACACAGGCTGTCGTCAGGGTGTGCGTGAAGTTGATTAGTCGTCAGCGGACAGGTGGGCCAGGTGAGCCAGGGGATTGGCCGGCAGCAATTCGTCCAATAAACTTTACAGCTTTCTCAGAATGAAAAGAGAGGGTTGAAGGCTGATCTAATTTCCAATACACGCAGAGTTGCATGGAGTACATGGCAGTAGAATAGGTAAGTAAGCCCTATTTTCCCCTAGAATTTTTATCACGTCATGAAGGCATGCGCTGACACGAGCCATTAAAACAATCATCTGCTGGTTGGTACTGCCATGATAAAGAGTGGGACAGGGCTTGTCTATATACTTGAGCGTCCAGGAAATCTAATCAGAATCATGCCAAAAAGCAAGGTTAGGCAGTGCTAAAATCTAACAGTAAAAATATATTGGTGACCGAAATTTTGTTTTGGACAAAAAATATCTGCGACAATTCCATTAACTTATATCAGCTATTTATTCGGTTTGGAGTTAGTCAGTTACAGGAATGATTTATTAAACTGGGCGATGTAAATAAAACTCTAATTCCCTATTTTCAACTAAAATTTATATTGAATAATAGTAAGGATACAAGATCTGACCTCCGGACTTTACCTATACTCATACAAAAAGCAACTTCAACCGATACCACTTTCGTCAGTACAAGAGAGTTTATAATACTTGGGAGGAGAAAACAGCAACCAACCTAGATGAAAACTGCTAAGCGCAGTTGACCTCATGAAGCCTTTATGATCTTACCAGTATTCGTACCAATGAAGCCTGTACGATTCAAATCGAAGATACTGCACAACAGGGCTGTGTGCGTGTCGCTCTACGTGGAATATTGGAGAGTCCTTAGGCTAGCATACTTTTAGTCCGGCTATATCACAAAAACCTACCTGGGGGAAAATATATTTAAACAACTTTGCCTGAGCTAGAGATCAAGGTTCCACACTGATTCCTGATTTTTAAAGGAAAGATTTGTCAACGCAAATGGTTTCGTTGGGACAAAATACCCCTTTGATCTCATATCTAACTTGTGCACCAATCTAAAAGGCACAAACTGAATCTTCCAAGAAAATATATGAGTTGAGGCTGTACATTGTCAAAGATGTCCGCACACAATTTGCTAGAGCAGTAGGTCAATCTATAAAGCATCGACAAATTCCGAATGCGGACTGTAATTGATGGACTGTGCATGTCCAAAGATATAAGGCTGCAATGGAAAGGCTCTTACCTCTGGAAAAAATAGCCGGCTGGTACCAAAAACCGTAAAAAGGAGGACTATATAGAGCAGCTCTGTGTGTGAAAGTGAAAACCCTATCACTGGTGAAAAAGGCGTTTTTGTAGAGGAGACACAAATCGCCAAAGACATGCTCACAAACGACTGACACCCCGATGACAAGCAGTGTCTTGCGATTAATGAATGTTTTCGCTACTAGTTTTACGAAATCTCTCCACAAACTAAATTTGCATGTGTGAAAACGTTCTGGTTATGGTCGCCACTGTTTTATTGGTAACCATGTAACTTTGTCTTGTGAAGTTCAAACTGATTTCTTGAAAAAATTAAGAAAACTCGTGTAAATGATTCTGTAGTACGGTACGTCATTTTTCTAACTAAAAGTTTGACATTGCTCAACTGCGAATCGTGCGGCTTTCGAAAACGTTTTCCTGCTCTTTCATATATTCGCAATGACCTTGGACATTTTGACTTAGCAAATTGTTTCCTATCCTCCAGGGATGCTCCTATTGATGGTCCCAATTTTCTATAATTGAGATACAACCCAAGATTGCAAGTTTTAATGAAATATCGCAAAACCCTGGGATATTAGCAGGAACATATCACAGTGAAAATGAAACAATATATAGAAAATGAACTTCTGTTCAAAAGGCACACGAATTTTCAGTTTTAAAAGTGGACTTGTGGCCACATAGGAAGCATAATATATGAGAAAGTGAACAAAGGCAAAAATGATTTTTTTAATAGTTTTCATGCGCTAATGGACAATTGATCATCCATAAAAACAACCTGGCATTGCCTAGTACATGGTGAGACGTAATTTGTCAATCAGCTCACTACATGCCCAACATTTTAGTGGGCTGAAACTGACTGGAGGCCACACTGCCTAGTCTTGGTTGTGTTGCACACGAAACGTAGGCGTTTGGCTTGCCTCTATGACTTCGGTGCCCATAACTTAACAGTGGAGTATTCTGAAAGCAAATTTTGACCAAAATTCAATTATCATATATACGAACCAGCATTACCTTGTGCACAAATAAATTATTTCCTTCCGGCGCAAGGCTATGCCTTACGCATCTTTGATCTTGCCAGTCAAATTGGGTTGAGCGCTACTGTTAGGCCCTGGTCTAGGAAACCTAGCACGATGCCTATAGGGTTTAACAACTAGAAATAGTTAACTAGGAAAACAGCAGCAACTGCATCCTTCATTTGCTAAACTAATGCACTGGAGTATCTATTCGTCGAAATCAACGATGTTAGCGAAAAATCTTTCGAACAGGTTTTTTGTGATTTTTCTCCTGAAACTGCTAAAATGCCCTTCCGTTATAATCTAACGTCTATCAATATTTTAAAACTATATTTAACAATTATTTAGAGTCAATATGGGGTTTGTGCAGATGTTACTCAATAATTTGAGCCAATTGTGAAATATTCGGTGGCCCCGGTGGAATTCGAACCAACATTGGCAAGGGGATGGCCAACGCTCCAATCGCCTGAGCTACGAGGCCCCACTAAAGATGTGAGTTTAACAACAATTAAGTCAGGTTACCCCTTTCACTCCTATTAAGTGACTGCGCCTAGTGGTCAACTGATGGATTCTAGGTTTATTGCTTATGAAATCATGCTTGGGCGGTCAGCTCACTGTTTCAGAATGGGAAAACTCCATACGTTGCAGTAAACTGGGCGTGAAACAACCACGATCTGACTAAACTCACGGTTCACAATAGGGTCTCGGAGATCAGGTGGTTAGAGCGTTGGCTGTATTTAAATCTACCTCTTGCTGTCATGGGTTTGAATCTCACGGAGGCCACCGAGTTTTCATAATTGGGTCAAAGCAATTATTAAATTTAGATATCAAGAGTACTATAAATTGTCCAAAAACGTGCAATATTGTTATAAAAAGCCCGAAGAGCTTATGCACCTACTATAACAGTACTCTGACGAATTGGCATGATAATGGCAAAGGCTAGGCAAATCTAGGGTATAAACGGTTACTCTCCCTGACTGCTTTAACATGATAAATATAGTTTTTTTTAAAATAAAAGGGTATTTATTTTACATCGAGAAGTGACATTTTCATAACAAATGAGAACTGCACACACCAGGTGACTCTTATTGGTTGCCAACGTTTAGCATATCACAAGTGATCTTTTAAATAATTAAAAAAGACTTTCTCAAATGGCAAATGGAGTGGTTTGTCCTGGAAGCAGTCAATACAGTCCAGTTTGTGAAAAGAAATATTTGGCATGAATTACGGACGAAAATGCGTTTTAACGTATGCTATTTTTGATATATGTAGTTACGCCTGTTTATATGCATGTAAAAATCAAAAGTTTCAGGAAAAAAATGCTATAAGGCAAATGTTTTAAATAAATTTGTCACGTTTCAGTAGCTTTACCACGTTGCAACACCATGGTGATTCCTACTGATAACAGAGCTCAGTACTAAAGAATTCTGAAAACAAACACAGTAACTCTGATACACCAAACCCCGCAAAAGGACTGTTCTTTGTTAGGCAAATTCTTCTGAGCAAAGCATAGCTAGCAATTTGCATTTCGTCCTTAACCTTGTGTCAGTTTAATAAAGCCACATTAGTCCTTTGACATAAATGTTCTCAATATGTTTTCCGTGCGAGATATTTTGCCATTAGTCACTAAAACCAACCAATTGTAAGAACGTTGACCCGCACATTTCTAATTTTACTTTTCTCGTGTAAATCTAATGCCAATCCAGTGAACAACACTGAGATTTAATGTGAATTGGAGGGTTTTTCGCATTAACTGTTTTCCCGAACGCCGCACTCTCATGGAGCTCGGGAAAACGTTTAATGTGAACATACAATTACCATTAAGTGTCCGGGGATCTTCTACCTTGTCTTCAATGCAGTCGTAAACACAAGGTGAGCCTGCAGCAAAATCGACTTAAGGCTTTTGCAGAACTCTCTCTCTGGAGAAAACTGTTGTTCTGCCTGCTCATATTGGTGAGTTATGAGTTCACCTGCTGCAGTGTTGCGCGTTTTAGCTAAAAAAGCCTGCAATTTAGAACGGACAACTGCGAGGCGAAAAGTGACGCCTGATTTTGAGGCAAGCAAACAATAAGCAACACACCTTGTTACATCAGTATACGCCATATTTGATGCAAACAAATGATTTAGTGTAATTCCATGTGGATGCCTACCATAAAATCACGGATGACCAGTAGGTGGAGTGAATGGAACCAGTTCAACCGAATTCCAGCTAACAATGTCTCGGCTCTCGCCACTGATATTGACTTAGTAATGTCAATTGCTCATTTACCTTGATGTGCCACAAGTCATCACTTACAAATGCACAGGATGTAGACATTAATAATGTGCTGAAAAATCAATGCCAAATATTCCAGATTATTTTACGATATGTTTTAAAAGAAGAGCTGTTCAGTCTACGTTGGCATTAGGACCCACTATTTCCTACCAGATACAAAGTTTGATCACCTGCTGATCTTATCTGATGGTTGAAAGTATCTCGGCTTGGTACTGCGAACACGAAATCATCCTGGGTAGATTTTGACAATGGAGCCGGCCGTCGCAAATTTACTTCTTATGAGCTTCCTTGTGTGGTTTTGATAATCTTTTGAAAGAATGTCAATTCTATTAAGGAGTAGGGCTAGTATTTTACCCCAGATGGTATTCAGCAACGAAAAAACATGTTCCGACCCAGTTTTATTGGTAACCTTCTTATAACAGTGTGTGTATTCCCTGAGCAGTCGTTGTGTATCTCACGAAATAGTAGCCGAACTTCGGAAATGAGGTTTTGATCAGAAAGTGTTACTTGGGTGTGGTTGTAATATTTACTATTGTGCAGCATAATCCCAGAATATTTCACTTGCACCACGTTTTCGGCTATTGAAAGAGCTACTTTTCGTGTACCTACGAAAACTGCACTCACCAGAAATGACTGCCTAAGTAGTATGACATTTTCCCACTGCTTTTCGATGCCTTTATGGACAAAATTATAATTTTTCGGAAGAATTTGGTAGCGAATTTCATCTTTTAATTTTATACTCAAAGAGATAGTTTTTTTTAGGTTTCCTAAAAAGCCTTAATTCCTGAATAGGTTCAGACATTACCTGCACTTGCACTGGTGCTCAGGGTTTCCAAACTGCCTGATCTATATGTTATGTGCAAGGAAAATTTTGCATTTCCCCCGTTAGTAACAAGATGTCAGGGAGAGTTCATGAGCGTTCTGATGGAAGTCAACCGTGCTGTATACGTTCCAAGTTACAATAATAACTGAAAGATAAATTGCCTTAGAAATGAAAATTTTAATGCCTAAAACGTTTACATGGGTACACAGCTTTCTGGCATTGATAGATAACCTTTCGTTAAGTGGAAAATTTGAAGAAGAATAATTTGCTGTGAAATGGGCACAAGAAGGAATATGTTGACGCAAGCTTTCCATGTTATATAGTGTAATGTCTTAAGGTACATAAATCAACGGTTAAATTTATAAGATATAAGTAGCCATTTTTACGGAACATAGTTTTTACAGATGATAAGAAAGACGTTCATTCAACAGCCGGTCTGAAGTATCTTAGGTTTGCTGCAAAATAGTCCATATTATAATCACACCTAAGTTATAGTTTTAAATATAAAAAATTCAGAATTTTAAGTGATATTTCATTAGATAATTCAGATATATAGACACATCTCATTTCCAAAATGCTATACAACCTTCCGTTCAATGGACAATTCTCAGGAAACCTGTTGTCCATTCGGCTTTGCGCGAAACGTGGGCCAACAAGGACTGAACAGCTTCACTTTTAAGCCTAAGTAGCTACACTCCTGAAAAAAACTGTCCATCTGTCTAAAACTAATTCTGGATACCTTTGGGGGCAAACGAGATCACTATTGGCTGCATAATACAATCAAAATTAAAGCGTACAGTTAGCATAGAATAGGATATATTTATATCGCATCCAAAATAAACAGTCATGACTGTGACACAGAACCAAACAGTCGACTCTCAAAGTGGACTTTTTTACTGTGAATTCTCAGCTCGCTTGCAGTTTCTTCGCTTTTTAAACGTGGTATTTGGCATGCATATTATACCTATTCTTGCGACGGCACGGTTTCGGCTTTGTATGATACCAAAATGTTTGATTGTAAGAATACCTCATACCATTAGAACCTATGTTTAATTCCACAAAAACGGCTTCTTACGTACATCAGAAGACGTGATACCTTACTTACGTCAACTATGGTTCAAAAGAAATGAACGATGGAACAATAATGTTGGTATCACGTTGGAAAAGATGCAACGTTATCACAGGTGATCTTGTGACAAATTTCAGGGGGCTTAGGGTTAAGTTTAGAGGAAACAATATGGTTATGACACGAGAATAGATTTTCCACTGGAATCTACCAGAGGGCCACCTCTCATACCCCGTAGGTGATTCCGTGCCTTACCAGAAGTTTATTCGGCCGAGGTTTCGTATCCGCACTAGAAACCATCATCGGAGACAGTTGCGGATAAGAGGAATGAACAAACAAGAAGTACAGAATTTAAAAGGGGCTGACAAACAGACGTTTTGTTCCACGAATCGTATTTATTATTTGAAACTCCTCTCCTTGCTCGTTCTGGTAAACCTAACCATTTCTTACTCAAAACCCTGACCATGAGCATTTCTGAAATAGATAATTTGGTAGCATACTCAGGCTGAGGGTAAAAACCAGTAGTTTATGGGTGGAACATCAAATCGAAAACGATTAACTGACCCAGGTGACGCAAAGGCCTGTCTTAGAGGGAGACGTTAAATTTCATAAGTATGCGGTAGCATAGCGACTACATCCTATAAATACTGCAAATTACCCATATCTGATGCTTTTTCGGTTTATGCTTTCGAACATATATCTTAAAAGGCAGGTGAATAAAGTTCATATTCCAGCGATCACGTCTATTTCTTCTCAACTACTTCCTGGGACGCATTTCAGTTGTATCAGCACCTGGGAATTTCCACTACAGATTATAACTAGATACTTAAACAAAAAGAGCAGACAAACGGTAGAAAATGCAGGCCAATTGAGGCGGTTGATTTCGACCTACAGACAGAGAGGAGGGCACCCTGAGAGCCACATTTGGAGCCAAATATACCCTAGCACTGTGCACTTCCACTTTGAGAGATTTTAGTCTGCCACCAATGGACGCTGACTTGCGTCACTCGCACAATTAGTCAATCAACAGGATCTGTGCAGTGTCGTCAGCGCTAAGGCTAAATTGTCATGCATACACTTTCGGAAGAAAACCAATTACTTTCTGTCCCCCTTTCCTCTGATCTGATTATGCATGCTGGTTTACCGATTGTCAAAGTGAAGGCACCGAGCCAAAGGGGTTTCTGGGAAAGAGGAAGATAATTCCTTTTCATGAAAAGCGAGTCGACCTTGATGGGAAAAGTTTCGGATACTGGCATTCCGCGGAGCTCATTCAATAAACTGCCGAATTTATGAGTTCCTATGAAGGAATACGTTTCTCCCAGCACAAGCCCTTCAAAGCTTCTAAATCAGGTGGACTTTGCTGGCCAGCGTGAATGAAAGGATAAAGATAGAAAATCAGACAATCTATGGAAGAGGAAGCTGCGGCTAAGTCGATTAAAGCAGAGGATTCAAAAAACGTAAATACTAAGGGCTAAAATTAATTACAATTGGCAAACAAGACGCAACTTAGAAAAGATTCTTCATAACTGCATTTCTGGAAGGGTGAATTAGAGGCAGGGAATTTGTCCAAAATGTAAAGCTATTAAGCCACTGATCACTGAGATCAGTTGGACCTCAGACTTCAGGGTTCCCGCTGCATTGCTGTAACTTAATACACGTGGACTCCTTTAATAAAAACCACGTAACTGAATTTTTATCAAGCGAATCCCAGAGGTTAGCGCACAAACAGATAGCGATGATACAGTGGATACCTCAAGACATCTTTTAGATTGGATAAAGAACCAAGAAATGTACTGCACTCATCGGCATCCACTCGTCAATTTCCGGTAGGGAATCGTTCCGCACAAGCTCTTTTGTGTTCTGCCTAGCAGGTTATCCAGAAAACCAAATTCTGCGGCCTTTGACTGTGAGTCAGCTATAATTCGAATGCTTCAGAGAATCGAGTGACTGGCAGGCAGACAGTTCGTCTCTTCTAGTTTCGATGTGGTAGAGGGAAGTTAACATTGCGGCACCGGAGTAGTTAAATTTTACGATAAAGATTTCCTGAAATCATTTAGGTGAGAAAGCCTGGATAGCTGATAGTCTTGAATTTTGAACAAAAAGCAATAGATTACAAGAATCGTTTACAGAGTGCTGTGATATCATCCAACAATGAGTCCTATCCTGGTTGACTTTCCAAACATTTCTAGTAACAATATTTACATTTTGGTCTAGTTTTGAAGGCATTAATGAATTTAAACTGTTCTGTCTACTGGAAATTCTGCTGTCGTAAGTACATTTGGACAATCCGGCAAAATGGCTTTCATGTTTCGTTACTGTCGTCCGCCAAATAAGTATTGAATAATTCTTATGTCTTTCCTCCAGATTTGGACATCGAGCAAATCCGAGGCAGCCGTATAATGTAGGGTGTCTAAATGATAATCTTACACATTAAGACACAGACATTGATTGGGCGCGTCAACTTTCAGCTAGACGGAATCTGAACTGCCATTGGAGCGAGATCAGGTGCACATAAGAATATGGTAGCACACCGACGCGTATGCTCACGCCACATCAACCACTAGCGTTATTCTCGACTCTGCTTTGACATCGGGCCGAGGTGGGTGAGGGGGCGAGGGTTCGGTAGATGCTGCGAAAGCCTACTATCGTTATAAACTAATTCCCTCGTAAGTCACCGTCCCTGCGCCAGCATGCCGTGGGACGAAATGTGAACCTAGCCGAGATCGACGGTCGAACTTTCACTGTCCTGCACTAGCTAATGCTTTACTGATTTTCCTGGGAGTGGAAGTACATGGTGGGTTTTGAGACAATGTTCGTCAACGTCCACGCGCTGAACATTGTTTGTCAGATGCGTGTGAATACTATTTATCATGATCTGTGTTGCCGTTTGATAAGGCCATCCTAGCAGATGTTCTCGCATCACTTTGTTCGGGCGCTGGCTCCTATGAGCAGTTAAAGTGACTCCAGAACGCAGTTGCGACAGCAGATGTACACGAAGACAGCTGTTTTTATGAAGATGTAAAACTGGGTTGGCTGAAGACAGTCCAGGTAACAGTATGATTTATTGACCTGTCTGGTTAACAAAATGTCGTTACAATCCTGAGCAGTGCCTAAATAAAAAATAAGTAACTTTCTTTGTCGCGTCAGTATGCGAAGCTTATCTTTAGTTTCGTTCTTATGAATAGCTCAAACACACCTCAACACCCGCTCCATGCAAAATCATCAATCCAGATGCCATTAAAAGAAATGGGAATGGGCTTGGCCTGATTAACAGTTACAGAAGGCCTTGGAGTGTACATAATTCTGTATTTTCCGAAACAAACCAAATAATTAAAACCGAACAGACCGTCCTTTACCTCTTTTACTACTTGGTTTTCCGAGGGAGGTCCATATTCGTTCAACTGAACGTTAAAACCAGCAAAACCCATTTTTAAACTTTTTATTGACACACTCTTCAAGTGCTAAGTTCTGCGTTTTTTTCTGAGGTCTATTACCTTTCTTATTTGTTATTTTCAAAATTATTTTCCAAATTTCTATGTCACATCTAGGCAGTCATATGATATTTTAAGAGCGGAAACGCCGGTGGATATCTGAAAACATTGTAACGTCACAACGCCTTTCACAATATATTTCAATTCATAAGTGGTTTTGTTGACAGGAACAATTTAAATGAATACGTAATTACAAAACGTTCAGTGGCCTTGATGAGATTGGAACCCACAACAGCAAGAGCAAACTTGAGTACAGTCAATGCTTTAACCACCTGAACTATTATGTTTCGATCAAGAGCAGTACTTGTATCACATTTTGGTCAGTCTATCCATTCAGTCTACTGCAACGTGCCTAAACTATTCATTCGGATACAAAAGGCTGATCGCCTCAACGCCTTTTTGCCAAGTAATCAAGATAGAATTCACCAGCGGATTTCCAGGTGTTTTGGCACAGCAGAAAAATTTAATTGATTATGCAATTGTAAAAATACTATTTGACTGTGGTAAGACCCGAGCTCATGAGCACGAGGACTCCATTGGAATACAGATACTTGAGTAACGAGGTTCCGAAAAGGAGCCTTAATTTTTAGTGTTTTGGATTCCATGCATTGAAAAAAAGGTAGAGGTGTAACCTGACGTTAACTTTATTAAACTCACGGCTTTGAGTGGGGACTGGCAGTTCTAACCTTTTCCTTGATACTGTGGGCTCGAATCCCATCTAGGTTGCCAAGGTTATCATAATTTGGTTTAATGAACATTTTTATATTGATAAAGGGTCAATTGAATTATCGGTCCTGGTTGTATAAACCCAAAACCTTGTCCCTCCGTTCGTAAACCAGGAAGACAGTGTCTCGCCAATAGCCAAGGTGTTCGTAGAACGCCGACGTACTAACAGTTATAGGCTAATCAATTTTAGCCATTACTTATGCCATTACAGTCAAAGATTACAGAACCTAACGTATTTGCTAGTAACAGCGGGACAAACGTGAACAGTGCAAGTAAAGAACAGTACCTTTAAAGAATGCAAACACTTACCTGCAAAATTAGGTAACCGCAAATGAAAACGTTCTTCAGATATCTCGCGCAGTGGGCGCAGCATCAGTGCATTGCACGTGAATTGGTTTATAGTGATGGAAGACTTGCGCAGCATCTTCCGCATTATATCCTCCTTAACCGAATTGGGTCCGATGGCAAGACAGTGTCATGTCTGCTAGAGGCGGGCTCGTGCTCAGTGATCGCCAAAGCTAAACCGTCCATCTACGCGTGCCACACATGACCTACTTTGCATGCATTCAGTCACCCATTTTGGCATAATTTTGGCCGTCAGATAGATTTTTATGAATAAAATCGCAGCAGATGGCTGGCATATGAGCTAACGACAAGCATGTGCGATTGATGAACACAGATAAGCGCCAGAATAAAGCTTCAGTGTGCACAGTGAGTGGCCTGGTCAGTAAGGTATAAGGAAGGATCCACGCAGTAAGTATACAGTCTAAGTGAAATAACTCAAAGCTGCCTATCTGAAAACGCTTTTCCTGAGTTTGACGAACAAAGAAGAAAGCGAACACTAGATACCGTTGTGGGAGGCTGAAGTTACAGTACATGTGCTTTCTCATACAATTTTAACCGAAAGTCAAAAATATGTTTTGGATTAAAAAGATTACTTACGTAGGGTTTCGATATAAATTGTCTGCGGCAAATATCTCAGATATTTCAGTTTTGACAGGATGCCCGCATCTGAATGAGCTTATTTTCGGCCGCAAAAAATGACTATTGAGTAATAACATTTATCTCAAAGATTGTCGATGCTCTTATGCTGCGAATACATTTTATGGAAAATACGCATGAAAATCTCTTTTTAGTCACTTTTTAGACATACCTGAAATATTTGGGAATTATGCTGCCTGATCATTAATAGTACAACCCCAGTTAGTAATTCTTTCTTATTGAAAACAGAGCACATCCATTATGATACCAGCCGCATTGTAATAAAATTCGGAGTGGAAATTTGTCCGCTATGATTACTGCTCATTTACTCCACCTATCTCCGCGGAGCCGGGACGCATAACCTTGTGGTCAGTGGTACCAATCTTCCGAGATCATTCCTAATTTGTATAGCCCAAAATCATTTCCTATCTCTTCAGAATGCACTCAAACTTATCAAGTCACTATATTTTCCTTTAGAAAGCCTCTCATCTGTCACAAAATGAAGAACGTCGTGAGCAGCCCACTGCAGTGCTTCCAGAAGATACTCCTACCGCTTGCTTTTTTGGGCTACGTGCAGAGCAATCTTCTAGCCCAACCCATGGTCAAACTTGTAAGAGCCACCAGCCCTCTGCCCAGCACAGAAAATAGAACCGAGAAAGAACAGCCGACGCGGAAGGACTCCAGCCAACTCTGTCCAATGGGCATCTGTGCCAGCAGCCCTACTGGCGGCGTCCTCATCATTCACCAGCATGTGGGGCGTCTGGTTAACGCCAGAAACAACCCTCCGCAAGGCCGCTACAGTCTGGAGGGTCCTTTTCTTGCGGTGGTGGTGATTGGCAGCATCTTTTTGGTAATGACGGTCATCTTCATTCTGGTGAGCTTCGTCTTTCTGAAGAAGCAGAACAAGGTGTTTTCCTTTGCCCGCTGGCTGCTCTGATGAAGTACTTAGTCACGCTAGCCGAGCCAGACATCTGGAGGAAGAGGTGGTAATGAGTGAAGGCTATTCAATCAGTGACAGTTTCAATGACATTTCGGAGGAATCCATGACTGTTGAATTACCACCAGAGGAAGAGGAAGGGTATGAACCGGGCCAGATGGTCATCGCTAACAACAGCGCAACGGCCAGGCACATCACTTTCTGCAATGCGAATTCTGTGAACTCTGGACCTCCATGGCAGTCAACTGCCCTAACGGAGCTGACTGCAACATTTGTCAATTCTGGCACTATACAGAGCTTCGAGATCTGAAAGTTCAGTCTGATGGTGGTGGTGGTGGTGGTGGTGGTGGTTAGTACGAACGACCGACCCAGCCACCCTCACCTTCCCACCTATTTTACATCTCAAATACATGTTACTATTCTTATTAGTTATGCTGTAATAAACCCATGAGCTAACTTGCTACCGAAAAACTCGAACCAAGTTTCTGGTTGACAGAAAATGGGAGTTCTGTGGGGGGCAACCCAAGCCGAACATGTTTGTTCTCAGATTGGATCGAATGGTCGAGAACCTTAAATTCACGCCAGGTGTTTCTTCCTCGGAACCACTGCAGTCAAACCAACGCACAGCAGGGGAGAAATCTTCATACTCGCGGGGAATGCTAATAGGTCAGCCTGCCTTCGACATATCTAAGAATCAGGGCAACAACAAAGTGTATGCGATGAGAAACAAGCTACCAAAGACGTGATTCAAGCGAGAGTAAGAAATGGCAAATTAAGTTCAGCTGTCAAAACTTATGTGGGCGAAACGCTTACAGCATAAAATGCTCAAAACTATAGGAGGGCTCACGGGACTGGTGACAATACAGACGGTTATTTGTGGCAGGGGAGATATTGCACTGATCCACCGACACTTTGTACATTTTAGCAAACCTGTTAGCAGCAATGATACGTGAGACGATATCTTCCACACATTTCAAGTTGATATTCCTTAATCTCGAGAGGTACCGTTCCTTGTTTAGGAATACAGCTATAAAATACGCAGTGTTTCCCAACATTTAAAGGTGAATTGATTGATTTAACAATGTATGAGACCAGTTAAAACACATTCTGCAGGTCATCTTAAACTTGATACCTTCCTAAAAATATCATCGGCGTAGTCTAGGTCAGCCAACATCGGGAGTGGGCGATACGGTAGCGTTAAAATCCTGTAGGATTCTACCAAGCATCCACTCAATGGCGCAGTCGAACACGTTGGGAGACAGTATACAACCCTGGTGAAGGTCGGATCAAAGACTGGAAAAGAAGGATAAATTAATGCGGATTGGAACCTGTGCAGTGGCAGCGTGATAACAAGTCTTGCTTACGACGATTATTTTCTCTAACATACCATTAAACTTCAGTATTCAGCACAAGGACTCATGATAAATGAAATCGACCGCCAGGGTGATGCCACCAAAGAAGACAGGTTAGGAGTTAGTGGCCACAAACGAATTCAAGATCGTGTCGCAGTGTAAATATCTGCTCGCTGTATCCACATTCAGCGTGAAACCGGCTTTATTGGGTCTCCTTCTCGAGTAATGCATACTTCTAAGGCGCCTGAGAATGGCAATGTCTAACGTCTCTAGCCTCCTGCAGCAAAGGTTCTCACTCTGCGTCTTATATGCTTTCTTCAGAACAGGCACAAGCATAGTCGATTTCCAATCATCACAAATTCAGCGAGAATACCATACCCACCGGAAACTTTGCTGATATAGAGCCGCAGTATCACACCAAATACCGACTTGCTACCGTTAACACAGCTGTGGAAGCTTGCACTGACTAGAATGTTGCCAATCTTGCCATATGATCCCCATCGGAATATTCGGTCGGCGGATGCCTGAAACGATACGTACGGCAAGTGTTGGTCACGAGCATCTGGTTATGGTTAGGCTAGTTCAGCAGTCCCACACATTCCCGCATCGAGAGCCGAACCCGCAGAGGTCAATAAGGAAGTTAACGAGCCATCTGGTTCGGTTCGGTCATAACAAACCATGGCAAAATTAAGCAGATCTTAATGGAGCGAATTTTTACACTCATTTCTTACAAGTATGAATTACAGCTTTCCTTAACGCTCTGGATGGCAGTCAATTTTGCTGCGTTCAGTGAGATGACCGCGATGTTGGTAAAGTCGGCCTATCATCGGTCGGTTTCCACACGAGCAGGGCATGGTTCCTATGTTGCGAGAAGGTGATCGTGTCACGATGTCTACAAGAAGTCACGCTGGCCGCTGTGACATAGGTTGACATAGAGTTGACGCTCCAGGAATTCGAGCTCCGAGGGCCCGATCGAGCATTCAAACCCAAAACGCGTCATTGACATCCACGCTGTACTGGTTAGACTTTTCAATGTCAGATCTTGTGGATGTGGGTGTAGCTAAGAATACAGGTTTCGGCATGTGCTGCCAACGTCCGTTCACGCATACTCAATCGCCCACAGCAAGGGGCCAAGCTTGAGGGGTGCATCAGTTCCCGCGAATATCGTGGCACTAAGCGCATTACCTGAACGAGACTATTTCATGAGGTTTTTGACGGTTGTGAGTCCATGTAAGTTCTCAATGGCCGTTCGGATTATTTGCATAAGGTTGCCTCTTTTAACATTTTGGCTCAAAAGCCTAACCATAAGTCAGAGTTGACAAACAAACGTATTTAATGGCGTCCAACCACCACCAAGCCACAGTGGTGTCGTCGGACTTCGCGGTATTCTATAAGCAATCAGCGTGCCAAACCTTAGCAACCGGTTCTCTGGGGGTCACAGACATAAGAAAAGTGAAAACTAAAACGATGAGAATATATTAGTTCCAAAACTAAGATAATATAGGCTACTGTTGAGACCTTCGTCTGAATAAATGATTACGTAACTAACCACGAGTTATTTTTTGTAAATCTGGTATAGGGCACCAGCAGATGTATGCCTAGACCAACAGCGTGTTTCAGTCGTTCAGTGAGGCAATAAAACGGTGCAATAAGACAACTAGTGCTCCACGAAGTATTCATTGCCCGGTTCTTATTGTAATCCCACCTAAGTAATATATTCTTTTAAAAGAACAGTTGATAATTTTGGTCAGGACCAATGAGACTTGGTGCATTATGCACATCTATGCACAAGGCAAACTGGAGCCCTACTATATTCCACGATAAGAACATAAATCACGTTCTTGAAAAGCAGGGTTCCAAAGACACCTTTAGTTCTTATCTCAGTGGAAACTTGAGCTGTCAGAACTCAAAGGTAGGAAATGCTTTACCCGGCTATCAGACCGAGTCGAAACAAACGTTTTTGTCGGGCTGCAAGGTTGAGGCCATTCTGTCGATTCGCTGAAGGCGCATCAATTGAAAATTTAACATTAAGAGTTAGCCTACTAGAGACACATAATAAGTACTAGGGTAAGATGACAGACTGGCAAGTTATCGGGTCCCCTTCCTCGAAAAAATTCGCAGTAGTGACCAGTAGCTCATTATATACTGAGCACCGAAGAGCCAGACAGGGACATCTGTTAGCTGTTTAGCAGTAGCTTTGTTTGGGTGACCCCATGTTCTTCCTTGTTTAATGATTGAAATTACTTATTTTATGAAGCCTTCATTCAATTCATCAGCTCCGACTACTATGACGTTTGGTCTTTGAGCTTAGTAGGTCATCATGTTTGTCAAGAAGGTAGGCGAAACTTGTCATTAGAGATCCTCCATTCAAAATGGCTTTTGGCTGAAGAAAATCGGACGATACTGTATGATGGATAGACCTGCCTAATTAAAGACTTAAGTTCTCACGTAAGTTTGCGTTTCAGACAAGGATAACGCTCCTCGATTTCGTGAAAGGCAGAACAATATCCACAGCTGAACGATAAGTACTAAACCCTGTTCTGGTCTCGTGTGATACGGTAACATCTAATCAGGATAAGTAGTTCTATCCTTTGATAAAATTTCTGAACTAGGGCATGGATGCAACTTCTAGCTTAACAGCGAATCCGCAGTGGACCTACTCCGGGCGCCTGTTGCAACGCTGTGCCTCTTACGACTAACTGCACGTGCGCAAAAGTGGCAGTCTGGTTCTCGGCCAATCGTGGCTGTCCAAACCGGCTAATAATCTTCGAGGACGACTCATACGCCCTCGAGGAAGGTGACCTGTCGACTCCCCCATTCTCTCACACGCGGGACGCGTTCTCGAGGCGCCGCATGCGAGGTCTATTGATACCTGTAATAAAGATTAAGTGGGGATTATTTGACTAAGCAGTAGAACACTGGTACACCTGACTGACTGATGGTTCGGACATGGCCCACTGTTGCACCGCATGCATTTTGGTCTAACGAAGCCAGCTTTTGATGCTTCTACCTTCACTTTTCTCAAGTCCAGAGCATTTTGAGGAAAAACAGGGTCAAATCAACAAGAGAAGGGTTTAGGAAAAAATCACGCCATTAATTAATGAGGGGTTTTCGCCGCTTTTGATAAGTCCTTCCATCCACACACACATACTCGTTTGGGACTGGCGTCGCCTAAAGAATACTGGAACCTGGACACGTCCTTGCAAGGCCAGCCGTTGAAAGTTGTGTGAGCCAGTGCCTGTTAAAGGAACTGCAATGGACAGACAGTTCGGGTACGGATATGTGTAGCCGAACCCCTCCCCTTTAATTACGGTGCAAGAACACATTTAATATAGTGTCAGTAGAGGCCTTGCGAAAGAAGAAATGTGATATATGAACCTTGCCGACAATGACAAGGGAGACTAAAATGGCCATTTATGGATCACTAGCCGTCATTAACCAGTCCTACTCAATCCCTAGTTGTGCACCATGCAAGGCTCAAACCCACGACCCGTTGACTAGACAAGAAAACCTGTCCGTAGCACAGTCGGTTATAACGTTGGGCTTCTAATCAAAAGGTCACGGGTTCGAGCCTCAGATGCCGCACCACCTGGGGTTGCGCTTCACTCACCGATTTAAGCTAATGAGCTATAAAAAGCAATTCAAGTCTATCTTGTGTTTTTCTGCTATAATACTTGTTTCAATGTTTTAAGGGGCACTTTGCAAGATAAATCATTGAGATACACATACAATAGATTTGTTCTATCACGAAACGTCAGCTACAATTCTTGAAAGATTTTAAATTCGGAAGAATTATTTAAGTAAGGTTGTAATATAGATGTTTTTAGTTGAAAAACTGGAAGGCACTATCATTGGAAAAAATAAAACGAATGCGCAATCGTGTACAGTTATGAATAGTAGGTCAGCATCTTGGTGATGATAAATGACAGAAATCTATGTGGTAAAAAAAATAAATGAAAGGAACAGACAGTGAAAAAAATCCTTGGGCATTTTTATGGAACAGGTATATTATGAATGGG
Source organism: Schistocephalus solidus (assembly GCA_017591395.1). Classification (NCBI taxonomy): domain Eukaryota; kingdom Metazoa; phylum Platyhelminthes; class Cestoda; order Diphyllobothriidea; family Diphyllobothriidae; genus Schistocephalus; species Schistocephalus solidus. The sequence continues at coordinate 116,555 of WEDG01008221.1, forward strand.
GTTCGTGGGTTTTTAAGGAAAAAAAACTGTCGTTCCTGGGTGAAAAACATACGCATGAGGTATGACCAACATGCTCTCGAGAGCGTATGAGGTTTCAAAACGCTCCTTATCGTGGGATAAATCATGTATTAAGTAGCATGCAACCATGTTGCAAGATATTTCAGTCACGGCGGGATGCAGACTTTTAAACAAGCGTTTTCCGATGGCTTAAAAACGTTGCTCCATAAAAATCACTACTTAAATATTGTGTTCAGCAACCACACGTTTTAGATTATTCGTCATCAGTTCTGCGCAATAATATAAAGGAGGTAAAGTAGCAAATATTTCAAAAGCCAGTAAGTGTTGGGAAGAGGGTTGAGGGCATTCAGACGCCAAGGGTTATAGCCTACTTCTGTCAGGAAATTTGAGGGAGAGGGAGAAAAAGGGGAGGGAAAAGGGTAAGGAGAGGTCTGACAATTTGCCACGTCTCTATTTCATCGATGTAACGGAACGTGGCAGGGGTGAACAGGCATGCTGGGTTCATTTTGGACCAGAGAAGCCTTAGGGTCTTTATGAAAGCCTTATGCGAGCAGACATTTGGCTTGGCTAGCCTTAGGGCCACAGCTTCTGTCGTCACAAGTATCCGCTGTCACAGGAACGTGGGGTACGTTGGCGCCGTACTCCCAAGACTAGATGGTTTGCCAAAGTATCACAAGCCAGACTATCCTATGTGGGCGATATTGTACATGCACAATTCAAACTATCAAGCAATTGCAAAGTGGCTGGCAGAAAGGCTTAAACCGGTTCAACACAAAATAGCACCACGTCGCCTACGGGACGCGTTTGAATTAATTGATTCTATAAGAAAGACTAATCTCAATGGGAAAATGATGTGGGCCTTAGACGTCGCGTCTTTGTTTACAACTATTCCCCTCGTGGAAACTTTAGGATATTTAAGTGACGAGATTGCAAGGCAGAATTTCCCAGTCAGCATTACGGTCGGATTGATAAATAAATTGCGCTTTCGCTGCACGTTTAATGATTTATTCAGATTTTATAGCAAATTTACCGCCAGATCGACGGCAAAGTGATGGGACAACCCTTGTACCCCTACTCGCTGATGTCTTCATGGAAAACCTAGAGAAAAACCATCTCTGGCCAGTTAAATTAAACCTTTATTCCTAAGCCCAATTTTAAGATGATCTTATTGCAGTAGTGGAGCAAAAGCTTCTATTAGACATAATCCTGGATACAGTGAATTAAGATCACCCAGCGTTAACCTTCATCTTTGAAAAGAGAGGACCATGAGTGCATCCCCATTCTAGATGTCCTGTCCAACAGAATACCTGATGAAAAATTTCGTAGAGAAGTATTTCGTAAGATAACATGGACAGGGTTATACACAAATTTATACAGTTTTGTTCTACTAAGTTCGAAAGGAATTTTATTCCAATGGCTCACCAACCAAGCTAGGAGAATATAAACGCCAGATAAACTGGGGAAAGAACTCGCTCTTATACAAAACTCGGCGTGAAAACAACTTTTCTCAAAATTGTATTAGTCAATATATGGAGAAACGCCCCCTGCCCCCAAAGAAAAAGAAAATTGGAAGTGCCGATGGCTGAGGAGTTATTTCTTACGCCGTCATATCGAGAGATTCGGCAAGCGAAATCCTACACATTTGCTTAAATACTGCTATCGCCCACACGTACCCAACCGGTAATATAAGATTTGATTTCTTAAGCACTCAACTTATTCGCCTTAGAGATAAGGATAGACTGCCCTTTCAGGCCTCTTCAATATGTATCTACGCCTTCACTTGCTCCTGTGGGGTATGCTATATTGGTCGAATAACCAGGCAAGCGGATGCGAAAGCACCTTGCTGTCGGATAAATCAAGGCATGGAAAAGGACATAGCTAGTGCAATCGGGGCTCCTTTGGCTGGCAAAGGCCAACTGGTAGACGCCACCCAATCATTCCGAGTCGTCTATAAAGTACCGGGGAGACACTCCAAGCTCCTGGGCTAGCGGATACTTGCGACGCAGAAGCTCTGGCCGTACCAACCAAAACTTTTTCTCACATGAGGTGTTCACAAAGACCCTAAGGCTCCTCTGGTCCAAAATGAACCCAGCATGCCTGTTCACACCTGCCACGTCACGTTACATCGGCGAAATAGAGACGTGGCTAATTGTCAGACCCCTCCCCGTCCCCTGCGTCCCCCCCCCCCCCTCCAAAAAAGCTCTTGACAGAAGTAGGCTACAGCTCTTGACGTCTAAACACCCTTAACCCTTTCCCCTTTCACTTACTGTTTATTAGCTTTTGAAACATTTGCTACTTTAACCTCCCTTATATTACTGCGCAGGTCTACTGAGGGATACTCGAAAAGATACTTTTGCCGAACATGAGTTCTTAAATAGTATTTTACTTTATCATTGGTTTTCGATGCCCTTATAAATTTAAGTATATTGCACAGAAGATATGCAATGAAAGATTTGCTTGCATTCGTTCGTAGCGAATCGCGACTTATTTAAATTGTCAACTTAAAGGGGAATTTTCAGTTTCAGAAATGTTCCTAAGTATGAGCTTTTTAAGACCTTGAAATGTCCATCTGCAAAACACACGTATTATCTGTACATTTATTAATGCTACTCGTAAAATATTAAACAACGTCCCAACCCATCGCAAAATTTTCCGAGTAAAAAATGACATTGTCCTCAGTCCATAGAGAAAGGTGTGATTTTTCCTTAGATGGAATGGCTATGGCATGTAGTTTTCTAACCTTGAATTCAAATTTAACGGAACGTCTGGTTCAAAATATTTCAGTAATTGAGAAAGGTTTTAAAACCAAAATATATCCTTTGTTCAAGTAAAAATTTCCCACAGTTGTAATGTGCTACCAACCAAATTAATACAAGAAAGAATTAATTGCCTGCTTTCTATGAAATATATTTCACTTTATAAGGACATCGGAAGTCAATCATAAGAATGCATGCTATTCAAGTAGCTATTTTGGCAGAATTTATTTTTTGAAGGCAGCTGTAAAGAAGTTTTCAAATCGAGCATGCTGACGTGAATGAAATATCTTGGGATTATACTGTTCAATTACAATCCCTACTAACGTTATCTTTTCGAATCAAAATATATTTCAGAATTTACATTAACGTTGCATGAGATACTGTATACATCCTGTGTCCTACCGAAAGATTTAAAGGCAGGAACAAATGCGACAGGACAGTGGAAGAAACTGAGGTTGCCAGGTCAGATGTCCTCCGAGCTGACTCCAGGTCCAGAAATGCGATCGTGACCTGGCACGCGAAGTGGCATCAATCAACTGCAGTGAGATCTGACCACCTACAGAGGGCATGGCACAGAAGAGGACAGCGAAGGAAGTGATTGCAAATGGGGAGGTATTACGGCGACAGTTCGTGGTTGTCTCCACGCGCGCGGAGGCAGACAAACTGCCGAATCCCGCCTCCTCCACTTTCTTCCACAGTCCCACGACTAAAGGCCAATTGCGAGCAAGCAGAAAGTCATCGTGGCCATATCAACCACCGTCCTCACCACCCCCCGGAAGCTAGGACAGGTTAATCACTGCCATCGATGTGCCAAACTTGCGAGCTACGGTATCGAAAATATATCCAACAGGACCAGTCTGTGTACACTTGAAACGTCAGGATAGCAATTATAAAGTCAATGTGCTCGTCTGGCGTACTCAATAAATGAACTAATTGTCATTTTTTTCTGAAATAATGCCTGACGTTTCGTTAGCATTGAAGACCAATGCACAAACCGTGCTGCAAAATAACTCTTTCTGGAATAAGATCAAAATACACCAGTTATGATAGTCCCATTATAAATAGTGTGAGATAATGCTTCGCGCTCATTTATATCACGAAACCAGATAAAAACGCTGTTAAGTTTGAAATTATCTTTAACGAATTTAATATTTGATGGTTCGCAGGCATCAGTTCGATTACTATGCGGGGTTGTGAATACAAAGCCAAGACGATTTTTATATGGAGCATTGTGCACAATGAGGACGCAAATTTTAGTGGACTTTCCTTTATACCGAAAACAGAGATAATTGTTTGGGTACAGACATCAGCGTGGATCAGTAAAAAATACCATGCCCATCTGCCCAAGGCCGTTTGAAGGCAAAAGCTCTAATTATGAAAATTGAGGATAATATATTAACGGATATGTTTGCATTCTATCGTTTAATTTCCCTTGTGAGTGGTTCGAGCAGCGTTTTTACCACACCCGTCATTTGAACTATTCGACCTCCTATAGTTCGCTTCATGCCGTTGGATATAGTAATAAATCGACTGGCACACGGCCATGTGATCGACTTTCTCGACCTTTAAAAATGAAATTCCAGCTTTTTTGTAGTGTTCACCATTGCATGGGTGCTGACTATCATGTAATAGGAGAAATACTTTTTTTCAGATGATTCCAATAAGAAAAGCCTAGTTAGATCAACTCGCAATACTGAATAACAAGAGCGAAAATCCTGCGGTATTTCATATTACGTTAGTATGTCGGCGTTTAACAGGGAATCCTCCTGTTCATCCTTGAAAACTGCTTTATGAAAAAAGCTACTGGGTATCATACAGAAATGAGTTAAATTCCAGATAAATTAGGGTGAGGGTTAAGGTAAGTTTGAAGATTAAAACAAGGGTTAAGGTAGGGTTATGGTAAGGTTTAGGCTTAAGTGTAGGTTTAGGGTTGAATATTGGATTTAAAATTAAGGTTTCGTATGGCGCAACTTCAGGATTATGGGCATCAGTACACTTGATGGGGTTTAGCGCAAGCCCATGTGCATGCCCGAGGAGGGGGTGCTTATATTCCTGTATCTCTCCAGAAACTTATTTAATCAGTGGAGATCTTCTGGTACATAACACTTGGGTGCAGCTATTCCAGTATGAACTGGGAACAGAAGCCGCCTTTACTGCAAGCGACTTTGTGATAACTGCCAGGGAAATTATGATTAAGGGCTAATGTATGGTTAAAGTAAAGAGTAGATTTTAAAGTAAGGCTAGGTTTAAGATTAGAGTAAAGGTAATGTTTAGGCCAGGAGACGGAACTATTTACTCTTCCTGTAATTGAACTCAAGACCGGCTGTTATTTGAGTGACTTTTTTAGTCCTTTCGGGGCGGGGGCTCACGCAAGCACGCAAGCACTTCAGTACTGACTTACTAAACCCCCAACGAGAAAGAGATGCAAAAATTCTTACTTTTTTGTTCGTCCTTTGGGAATTTATCATTCCAGAACTTCTCATTAGCAAGTATGGAACATTTTGGTAGTACCCTACGCAGAATTTGAACCACAACCAGAATTAACACTAATTCATGAGCGTTTGACGCACTTATTTTCCAAAATATTGCGCCTTTTTCACAACATGTCAGAATACACACTAAAGGTGTCACGTGCCTTGCAAGTATGAGGGTCGGCTCGGAGACGTTCGCCTAATGCAAACCTTCCAAAAGCCTGTCGTCTCTTGATCAGTAACTGCTACGTGCATTGTGATCATTCCCTCTTTTGCATGCTTCCCTCGAAAAAACTAATTATGAAATTAATAAAAACCATTAATATTTTCGCATGCGCTGTGTAAATTAATATAAGCAGGTAGAAACTTAAAAATTCCCCGACGTAAGCAGTTGCCCTTTCTCTCAATAATTTGTAGGTTTCGGTATGTTTTTTACGTCGATAACATTCTCTAGAATGAGATCTACAAATAAACTCAAATCCGGACGTCGGAAAGTTCATTAGGTCTTCGAACTGCAGACAAAATGGACTTTGACCAGCACATGCTTATAACACTGGCCCCGTGAGGGCTAAATAATGAGCACTGAAGCCTCTGTATAGGGTCAGCACTAACGCTTTTCAGAAAATAAAAGAATAAGTTGAAGCGTTGGTTTTCATTTTGGCCAATATTCTTAGTACACCGAATTTGCAAAATTCCACATAGAAAAGTCTCGTATTTGTGGCATATTTGATCCCGTTTCGGTCTGCAGTTCTTCACAAAAGGTTCTTTTTTAGGTCGTGCAGGTCCAACCACTTACAATACAAAACTACCTTGGTAAAAGCCATTGCGTTGCACTCGCGAAACTAGGGGGATCCTTAGGGTTGTCTGTCATGTTTACATTCCTAAGAGACCGATCATTGTGTACTTTCGCTTACTCCTCTGAAAGATTTAAAGTTAAGGATTTAAATAATGTTAATTCTTTTATGGTTTGGATTGGCCTATCGTACTGCGGTCTGATTGACTCATATTTGGTCAATCGCGCTTCTCACGAGTCTTCTGCGTGACATTTCACGGCATTCTGTGCCATTCAGCCGTTCACAGCTGGCTTCTAGCAAATCACCAGTTAGCACTAACTAAATGGAATCCCGGCGCACAAAAGATAATACTGTTATTTCTAGACGGAACTACTCAGCACGATTTGGTGGCAATTGATAGCACCGACCTCAAGTGAATAGTATTCTATGGCGTTTTTTTAATAACGAGAGTACTGTGGCGACTTTACAGTTAGTCACCCAATTCGCTAAAAAAGTAGTAATCGTCAAGTATATTTTTACAGCATATTTAACCCACGTTCTACGATTATCGGATCTGCCCAGATAGTGCTCTGTTTATCAATAGAAGTGAAAATGCAAGTCCTAGGTAGCATTCACTGGGATCGGATTATTTGAGGTCGAACGTTTTCTAAACGTTATTTCGCATGCCCAGCTTTAGAGAATGAAATCTTGCGCGACGTTTTCATTATGACACAATGTTCTTGTTGCGCGAGCCACTAATGTAGACTCTGTTGCTGAATCTGACCAGCATTTCACCGTGTGGGCCTGTGTTCATTTCCCGTTTTGCCAGCTTACAGGGTTAATCACCGGATCTACCCTTGCAGCTTTTTGCTGTTTATGTTCTCATTCTCAAAGTAAGATTCCTGAATGCAAATTAGGACAGTTTTCAAAGTTTGATAAAGGTTAAATTGTTTTGCAAACTATTTGATGCAATTTAGCCAAAAAGAGACTTGAGTTTGAAGCGATATTTGGGGTTCACTAGACGTCTCCTTAGGAATTTAAACGTGATTAGCTAATTGCGGCTAGAAAGACAGAACAAATAGTGGGCTGCCGCTTTCGAAGTTTCTTACCTGGAACACTAGAGAAAAGGTTATTCCCCATGTATAATTTAGCAACCAGCCGAGCCTGTAAAGCTCCCTCGCAGTGAGTTTAAATACCCCAGATGGCGACAAACAGGTTGTGACTCGTTCGGCTTAAAACATACCGAATCCCGTTGAATTTCCACGTCTTCCTACACCCCGTGGCGGGAGAATGGCGATTAATATGTCAGAATGCGTCAATTCAGCATCATTTTTCTCTCAAAAGCCTTTCATTTTTCCATCACCCATGCTTGTAACCGTTTGCATTGTTGAGGCACCATAGCACCACAGGGCATCTGTGCTTCACCCTACAATCAAGCCCGAATGATGGGCGCCATTTCCAGTGACTTTGTGAGTTCTGCTTTTGCAGAAGCCATGCAAGAAGCACGGTTCAAATCAGAAAGTGTAATGAGAATCTGGACTTAAGATGAAGTTTCGTGTGGGATATAACCGTCTTACACACGCGTTTTTCGCGATGATTAATTAGCCGGGGTTTTCTGGCAAACATTATGTTAAAGCTGATAATGACAGTGAATTCCAGTCTACCGTTCCGAGCTGCTGAAATACAAATGTATAACCATTTTGTTCTTCTGATGCGGTAATCGATATTAAAATAAAAAAGATACCAATTTTTGCGAAGCTTTGAAAGAAAAACTTTTGAAACATCCAAACAGGGCTAGATCCATGTTCGATTGTCTTTGACACGTACCGTTTCGACGAAGGAAACGGAAAGATGACTTCGTTCTGGATACCGTATTCTGACTCTAACTGACTGGACGAATGATGATGCCTTCGCTCTGAAATTTTGATTTCAGTTTACGAATAAGAACTTTTTAAAAAGCAGTCACTTGTCGAAATTCAAAGGAAACTGGATATCATACATTACATTATTCCAGATGCCGGGAGAGTGACCATAAAGTTTTCCGTGGTTCTGCAGAAGCGAACAGATGTGTTAATTATTTGTTGATACTATGCGGAGGGGGAAGAAAAATCACCACGCTCGCAGAAAAATATCCTGCACGCACACGTGTGGTGTCCCAGTAAGTTTCGCGAAGTCACTGTATCACTCAAAAGGCAACTCTATATGGGATTCAATTAATAATAGGATGCCAACCGATCCACACATAAATGTTCAGTCTAGGTAATTCCTCGCTGGATCGAGGAGAGTAAATACACAAGGAAAATATGGTACCAAATATCTGTGTTTTTGAAACATTGGGAGGTATAAGTACCGGGCTCGACTTTACGATCAACAAGCTGAGAAGGAGCCGCGAGAGATGCAGCCACCAGACACCTGTTAATTCAACCGCTTTCGTGACCTACTGAAGGTTTATCACTATCAAAAGACAAAATGCTAGGACTGACAAAAAGAAAGAACCAAAAGTAAGTTAAGACCGCGGAAATGCCCGCAGATGGTGAAAGGAAGAATTATTTGGGTGAGGGTTGGGATAAGAAGAAAAACGGTAACTCGAAAGCTTGCGCTCGTGCTCAGCCCTTGGCCAGTAATTAAAGCGCATATTTTTAATCGATCGGACTCAGAAGCTGTGCATCCGCCATATCTTTTGAGGCCTCGCAAATCACATCATGTTCACGTTTATATACTCTTATTATCTCCTCCTTCCCGTGCTACTTTTCATTCAATTTTTCCGGTATTTTCATGAGTATCGCATTTTATCAGCTATTCGAGTTTAAAGAATTTCCAGCTTCCAGAATTATCAGCTGCTAGTCTTATAGGTTCAATAATTTGTAGCTGCCAACCAACGGAATTCAGATGCCAATAATGATAACATTTTTTGTTTGTATTGCGTCGTATTTTAGAAATGATATCTGGCATAAAGGAGAACAGAATCACCGACGCTTAAAAAGAGGGCACCAGGCTTAGTTGACTTGCGAACGAAATATGGACGGGAAAATGTAAATCAATGTATGAAGTGTAATAAGTGAAAAACTTTCGGTTAGACAATTATTTTAGATATTCCTGCATATCACTGCATGAGTGGCGAATGACTGTGTTCTTACACAAAGTCTTATTTTCCAATTAATTAACCTTCGTTTAGGACACATAATGCGACAACACACGGATAGTAAGGTTTAAATATGAACGCTTGCTTTGCCGTACCATGTACGTTCAAGTTCCAAATAAAGGCAAAACAATAATAAAGCTTACGAAAATTAGTTTCACAAGGTGGGGAATGCCTTTCACGGAGATCGAACAGCGTATAAGGTTAAGTGTGCTGATTGTAGGCACGCCCGGGAGGATATGGCAGATTTCTAAATACATAATATAAATACAAAACAATATAAAATAGCATCTACTGTCATACTTCAGTAGCGTTTAATTAGTTTTGAACATAATCAGCAGACTACAGTAGAAAGTTTCAGTGGGAAGTTGTTTAAGATGGACTAAAAATGTAGTAAACCTATAGAACCCTATGTTTACACTCAAAGAGTATTATGAGGAAAAAATGAAGTCTAAGAGAACGGGGATTGGCACGGCAGCAGTTGCCGACAAAGCCAAACAGTCTTTCTACTCGTTCCACAGAAAACTTCAGCCATATGCGGGCTTAATTGAGGGTGTGTCTGATTTCAAATGAGTGAATGCCATTGACAGCGCATTAATAAAAAGTTGTTTCAAACAAACTCCCAGTTTTCAGTTATGTTATCGGTTCGAACTCTCTGAAAATTGTGCCTATCAGTGCGTCGTGGTAGTTTAAAGCGCGTGGGGTTAATTATGAGATATGCACAGGATTGTATGAGGAGGGCACCCTAGCATCGGCTTCGCTCTCTGTTCCCTAACCCGGACACCATTGGCCTGTTTGATACAAGCGAGCTGGGTGTAGCGCAGAAGCTGTTGTGGTGTGCATTTGCCGTCTGATCCGCGCCTTTCATGGCGAAGTCACTGATTACTGTTCGCACGCGATGGAATGTAACAACGTCAAGAGAAAAACGACCACGAGAAGTTCTGATGGTCTTTTTCTCTGAAGGTTTAACGAAAAAGGGGAGCCATTCTGTCTGGTCAATACCATTATAACGTTGAACGAGATTAAATTTTGACGCATTCATTTTTGAAAGAAAATGTTCGTGAATTTAGTTTGTTCAGGACGTCAATGAGTTCAGGGTGCTTAGTTACCTTGATCGCAATACTCTACCTCAGTTGACGGCGGTATCGATATGAAACAGAGTTTTTAAACCCAGCTTGCAGACTTGAAAGCCAAACCTTTATCCCTTGCTAGACTTTTTACATATATTTTGCACCAGTACCCTAAGTCGCTATGTGATTTTCTATGCGAGATATGCTTGTCCTGAGCTGTAACCTGGCACCACAGGTATATCTGTAGTAAGAACATGTGGACCCCCAAAGCTTAACAAACTACCATTTTACTCCATTAATAAAACGGGTTTTTCGAAGTGATAGAGAGGCAGGGACTACTTTCGTTCGGGATAGATGAAGAATATCAAGTGTCGCGTTAGTGGGAAGTAAGAATGTTATCTCTTTTCAAATTTATGGAACGTAAGCCGAATTTTCACTTAGCTAGACTTTTAGATAGTTAACTGCCAGCCTTTACTAAAGTATCCAAAGTCGTGCCCAGGTCATCTCAGATTGCCATCCTATATTCTTAAGTTTCATACCACAAGTCCGTCTTTCGTTGGCAGACTAGGTAGTTATTGACCAATCCGCATGAGAGCATGTATACTTAAGTATAGTTTACGAATTTTCCAGGGCAACTGCGCTCCAGCTGCATTAGAGCTCTCACAATATAAAAAACTTTGGATTTAGCGTCAAACACACTTGAAACTGAAATAAAAACATGCGATTATACAACTGCATTCAGCAGCTATATGTCGAGGTTCCAAAGTGAAATGTAACTCGGCATTATGTCGCGCAGTCAAGCCAACTTAGTGAGCATGGTTATTGAGTGCCGATAAAAGAATTGAAGCATACAATGTGTAAGTGTTAGCATGGCAATTGATTTTAAACATATTTCTTGGTGGAACAATTATAATTGAGTAAGCAAAGTTGACGAACCGGCAAGCCCCTGATCACCGATCGGACATCCCTCGAAGGACACATGTTGAAGACAACAGGATTTCGATATGCCCTGGTAGGGAAGAAAATAAATATTTAATTTCACAAGGCTTACAGCCAAAAATGGTTTCCAGTAACTCCTTTATACAAGAGTTTCCAGTTCTCTTTACGACACCGTCCGCTGTACCAAAAGTTTCGCTCTGAGCAGATTATATTTAACTACGCTAAAAAAATCTTATAAAAAAATTTCGTTGCGGAAAACAGTTTAAACTTTTTTTCTCTACTATTTGATAAAGTTGAACGTAATAAAACGGACTTAAACATTCGCATATCGTCAATAAACCTCAGGAAATGTGAAATTGGGTTTTTCAATGACAATATTTTCCTTATTTCGAAATCAGTTTTATGCATATCTTTCGCAGCACATTTTCTGATACTCAGATTTCAAGTACTTAAATATTCTGATTTTAAACCGAAGTGGTGTTACGTTTAACGTGATCTGTGTTCAGTCGTTCCATTTAAGAGAACAGAATTCAGGGGTTTCGATAGCGATTCGGGGAATGAGGATGACAAAAGTATTGTTTGGTCACGGACTAATTTCCTGTGGAAATTTTCCTGCTTAAAAGAGCGCTTTCTCATTAAATGTCATAGAAAATAGCGTTGACATATGCTGAAGTTATGTTGACAACATTTTATTAATTAAAGAAGTTCATAATTGACAGCTATCGGTTTATTGACCCCCAGCTCAGTTAGACCAGAAACACTTTAAATTAGCAGGCAAAGTAGGAAATCCGTCAAGAATACCGACTGGTTTACGGGATATCCTTGCCCCGCTTTTCCGTGGGACTCACTGTAGAGCCCTCGCATGCAGGCATTTATGTGGAGAAGTGATGAAGAGGGCTATTTTTGCGGCTTCCTAGTCATCGCCAGCCAAAAATGCGTAAGCCTGGTTTTGCCATACATAACCGGTATTACATCCCAAGCTTTAGCATTGAACTACGCGCCAGCTTTCGATTCCGCTGCGGTCAAAAATATTAAATTATGTTGGAGGTCTATTAATCGAACAAGTACCAAAAACGCAAAAGTTAGGGTCAGTTAGGACTGGCTAACTATGGTTTATAGGCCAGAAACGGACATATAATCTCCATTGTCTTTGCCGAAATTCTTTTCCAAATTTTCAATCCTCTACTACCTCAAGAATTACATGCATGCATTTTTCCGCCCATTAGACAAAGCCTTCACAAAGGCGTTTTAATTTTGCCCTTAGTTTTAAACATTTTCTACATTACTTTACACTGTTGTACACTGACTACATATGCCAAAGACGATACCTGAAAAGGTCAAACACGTCTTTACTCTCTTTCGTACTATATTCTTCATGTGTTTGCATTGCTTTGCGTCGTTTTTTAATGTTGATTTATTACCTTCGTTCACAATGTTGGCCTGTTTTGTCCCAGCATTTTCTCAACTTATATATAAGTAAATTCACTAGGGTTGTAGCTATGAATGACAAAACGCATCTCCTCACAGGGCAATCAGTCCGAGCTGAACTGGAACGATCGTCGCTAGCAGTCAAAACAGCATACCGATGTTCGCCAAGTCTCAATTCCACTTCAAAGCCTACTCTAATGGGTCTCAGTTTTATATTCTTTCTACACTAAAACCGCCTGAAAATTGCACTTGAAACGGCTTCTGCAGCACTGTTGAGCTGACATCTGCAATGATAGTTATCGTGATGCATTTCATCCCACAGTATGAGACCAGGTGCAGGAGCGGTAGAATGTCAGCCATCAAGGATGATATCATTTCCGATTGCTTCGTAAGCTCCACCACGGTACTAGGAAGTCAAAGTTTCCATATGCTTGTTATAAAATAAAGCATAGCAGCCCTATATTTTCAGTTTCAGTAGTGCAACCGAGAATTCTCCATGCAAAGAAGGTTCACATATTAATAGGCACCGCTCTTGGATAGAAGGAAGGAGGCCAGTGAAACAAATTGGCCATCGACGTTGATAAGATGCTTAAACTAATTTGGTCAGCAAGAAGGTCTCAGTCACCCAGTTGAAAAATGAGCAAAAGCGGGGGAATAAGTTAACATGGTTTTCTATTGTAGCTGGTGTTTTAACTTTGCATACTTTTCGTCAATAGCTGGACTTAATAGTTATTTTGGACCTCTCTGGACAATTTACTTTTATTTTTTGAGTTTTTAGACCGAGCACTATAGGATGATTTAGTTTAAGCTGTCTCCGTAGAAAATTATTGGGCTCTTGAGCTAATCCCAACAGAAATTTAACAAAGCAGATAAAACAGGTCAGAGTAAACAGGCACTCAAAAATAACTTCAAATTTGAAAACAGTTTTTGAAATTCAAACAACTTGTTACCTGACAAATTGTCATAAGGTCTTTCATAGACAGCGGAATTCCTTGGATCTCAAGGCAAACAAGTTCCTTACTGATTTGAATGCAAGGTTTGACTGCTTTGCAGATTAAACTGCAGATATTCGAGGAGTGAAAAATTGACTTCCTTTTCCGTTTAACTCCCTCATTCACGGCTGCAAACGAAAATCATGGAACGATTAAAACTTCAAGTCAACCAGTTTTGATTTTTATCCTGTTTCTCTATTAACACTAACTACCATGCGAAAATTGCCACCAGTTAAGTTGGAGTTTACTGACAAATATCTTTTTTACTCATATTGATTAGAAGTTAGTATCATTAATAATAATTTTGCAAAATATTTGCTGTCAAACTACAGTCAGGGGGTCTGCTCACTCGTTTAATGGACATAGGCAGAAAATGGACGTGCTACTGAGTAAGTGAATATTGTTTTTAAATCTTATATGAAGTAAATGTGCCTAGGCGGTTTGTAGTAATTTGGAATGGTTTTCCAGTGTTCAGGTGGTCGTTACAATTTGCTGATTTCATAATCTAAATTGACGTCATTGGCTTTTCACTGATTTCAATTTTGGAAGTCAAACTAACTGAGCCGACTTGGCAAAATATGCTGGTAAGTAAATCACTAATCGAAAATGTTTCAGCAAAAACCTCCTCTAAGTTGAAAATATCTAAGGACACAATAATCAACATGAGCACGGGACACAAAACTGATCGCTTAAACTTTGTATCAACAAAGTTCTCTGCCTATTTCATGGACAAAATTATTTAACCATGTTGCTGAAAGCTTGCTACAGGAAAAGGCCAGCAAACGTTCTCTAAGTCAAAAATGACCCTGGCTTGAAGGTATGTAAAAAGAGCACAAGTGCAAAAGATACTTCCGTGGCTTCTTATTTAGCGTCCTATGGTCTACTATCATTGATGCAACTCTAACAAGTTTGCACCAAAGGGCCTAAAACCTTGTTTATTCGAAAATATTTGGAAACTCGAACAAGTACAGCACTGGAATTTAGAAGTATACGCAAAAAGGCCTAATTTAAATTGCACTCTGTCCTTCTGTGTCCGATCAATTCCTTAGCATTTAAATCAATGACTTTGAAAACTTTTAGTGCCACGTGCAATTTTGCGGAGAGTTTAAACACTTACAAGGTTTAAAATTTTCATAATTTGGAACAAAATTATATTTTGAAATATGCAAGGAAATACACAGGATGAATTGCACAACTCTCAACATAGTTCCTAACATAATTATTCGAATGATTTTAGACGCATCATCAGAAGACCGACCAATAGTCTATGACATCACGTTATGATCATGCTATGGAGGCTCTTAGAGAAAAAAATACAATATCGTCCATACGTTTATTGGAAATACACTGCATGTTAAATTATATGCAACGTGGCACAAACTAGCACGGAAATAAAGAACAACTCTGAGCTCTTTAGTCTTCGAAAATCACTAGACGGTTGGTAGTACGTTAATATGTTAAATTTCATTCTAATTTATGTAATATCATATCACACTTATTTTAACTGGTATTTCCAATAGATGGCTTAAGTTGCATTCCTGATATGTCTTGATCAGCACCATCTGTCATGAAAACAAATTCTAAATGAATTATTTATTCTTCGCAAATGGACTGAAAATTTACCATTTGTTTCCACATTTTCCCTTTTACATTAACTTAATTTTCCAAACCCTTTTTCATTTGTTTTATATTTTCTTTTTCAACCATAGTAGGATGTCTCTGATGGTTCTGATCTTCATATCACCTCGCAATCGTACATGTACGCTTGTGAGATGACAGTGTCAAAATCAAAGTTCTTACGTTGTTTTAAAACATTAATCAAGAATATCTGGTAAGAATATTGCCCAGCAATACGTATAACGCAAAACAAACTAATTGATCAAAGAGCTGTTAGAAAAATGAAAACAAACAAATGAAATGACAAACCGGGATCGAATGCAAGCAAACTCCTAAATGCTATGTGACATAGAAACTTGTCCGCACTGACGGCCTTTAAAATTGGTTCCCATTCGTTCAAACTATAAATTTAGGCACGAAAAAATGATATCTTACGCAATGTTATCAACATTTAGATCAAGTGTTCTTTTAGTGAGTTGTGCGGTAACGGCTTGCAGTGGACAAAGACCAAGCTGGCTGCATAATTGCAAATACGTTTCTGAAAAACCAGCTGCCCATTTTTCCTTTGAATTTTCTGTAGCTAACATAACGGAATGCACTGACCACCCGTGAACATACGCTTTGTTGATTATATTAAAAATGTTTCCGGTCAGTTTTCCCCGTTCTTATTACAACGTGGAAAAGAAAAACAATCATCAGGGTTATCTCAGTGTTGTTTACGGTTGAATACTCTAGAACTAAGTTCTTGAGTTTAAAGCCCGCGGATATATCAATTGTAGGGTAGCTTTCTATAAGTGTTTGAGAGCGCAGTTATTTGGGACTGTGAATTGAATTTGCATACTGGAAGTAAATACAAAGGAGATTTATATTCGGAAGCGGAAGCAGGGCAAATCACGTCTACCTAATGCATACTCATAGCATGGTGCAATTCCAAAAACGAAAAGGAAAGGGAATCATAGAAACCGCTAATCTACCGCCCAAGTGGGTGACAGGAACAGAGAGATACCATAAAAATCTGAGCGAATCAGAGGACAGAACGAACACATATGCTCATGCAGTATAAATGAGGTAGGAAGTATCATGTTGCATAAAAACTTAATGAGCAGCATGTTTTCGTTTCAGGAATGGTTGCCCGTACGTACCGTGCATATATTTTCACAAAATAATGTTAATGACCGAAGTCATTTGGCGTGAATCATGTTTACTGAGCTTATTTAAAATTAAGAGAATCAAAGCGCTTCGTTCGACACCGACGGCTATTAAGAGCGCACAAATTGTAAGTTTTGATAATCGTTTATACTTTTTATCCTCAAAGCTATCTTTAAACTGTCCCGAAAATCTCCGCGTAAAATCTTACGCGCAAAGGTATAAAGATTTGCCCTATACACGATAGATGCATCCTTCAAGTTGACCTGAAGTCGAAGCTATTCGGCGTACTCTCTTAATTTTTATTCTGAACTTCTCTATGACGATAAATCGATCATTGGTTACGATTATGTACGCTGAATATCCCACAGCAAAGTGTGCGCTGGAACGATGACATGCATAAGTCTAAACTTGTAATTATAAGTGAATTGACCTGTATCCATCGTTCTTCCTCCTTCCTGAACCATCCTTGCCAATTATTTGGGCAGAGTCAAGAGAACGTACGGCGAAAACAGGGACAGTGACAGACGAAAACTGAAATAGCCTCTCTGAGCGTGCCGCACACGCCTGGTCCAAACACGATTGACCAGGTTTTTGCAAAAAAACGAGTTGTCAGCTTCGATCCTATAATATTGGCAGTGTAGTGGAGGCCTGATAAGTCAAGTCCAGCTAAAGATCCACAGCCAGTGCTCCCATATAGCGAGTGTTGTCAAGTTGAGAGTTTTTCTAAGGTCTCTTTTGTATCTTCTGTGATTCAGTGCGAAAGTTGCAGTTCTAAAGATTTTTCGAATTTGGAAGCGCTCAACCGACACATGAGACCATTCACGTTACCGAAACTTCAGTGTAGTGATGTAATAGCCAAACATAGCAGAAGTTCCCGGTCTGGTTTTACTACTCGACTGATGACTCTGTGCCAAATCAATAAACCAATTTATTTATTTTCAGAGAATGCCATAATGAGTCACATACATGGATCTGGCAAATCCCACTGACGCCATACTCGATTAATCTACGTTTCGTTCTTTCAGTCGTTTTGTCATTTATCGTTGTTACCCTTCTCCTTACACTATTCAAACCTTCATGACTAGCCGTGCAATCATGTACTCGTACATGTTCTCAAATACTACTCTTTCGTTTTGTTAGTTGGCCAAGAATAACTCGCTAATTTTTCTATCGCTTGTTGCAGTTATTTGCATATTCGGTCAAAATTGACGTTCGTCACACAAAACTCTTTTCATAGCTACACGAAACCCCCACTTGAGTTAAACCCTTCATTGTGCGTCGAGTGATGAATACAGCAGTGCGCAGATTTTGAAGAAGAGAAAATTATCTATGGTTTAGAAAATTACATCAACCCTACTCAAGCCTCTTCCGTTTGACAATTCAATGGTAGCAACAGTGGTTCAGAGCGCAGCACACACCTTCCCCTATGAACACCATTTCTGCCAGCACTTTAAACAGTGCTGAAAATCACGAGATGGCTATTTAACGCACAAGAAGTCGCAAAGAGCTGTTTGAATGCACGCGGATCTGTGGTTTTGATGGTGTAACTACATGACGATAAAAATGGCCGGCACCATTTCGTTTACTGCCGACTCCCTCTCCTACACATCGCAGCATTGCTCTACTCTCACGCTACATTGGCACCTCCTATGGCCCTTTCTTCAGTGCTGTATTCCCCACGAACAACCTCGTCTCTCCACGCTTGTACAATCCGTTCATGGAGCCAGGGCGCCAGCGTGTCGACACAAGACTTGTAGATTTCAGAGGGTATACCATCCTCTCCAGGTGCCTTGTTGTTGCGCAACCTTTTAACGGCATCAGTAACTTCTCCTTCACAAAGGCGGTCGCATGACACTGCATAAGCAGGAGATGGAGGAGACTCCGTCGCACGTGGTAAGGGGGTCCTGGGCTCCCTGTTTAAATTGAGAAGGTTCTCGAAGTGCTTACGCCAGCGCTAGACCTTGGCCAGGTTTTCAGCAATACAGCTGCCATTCATATCACGAAAAGAGTTGCTCAGTGTAGAGGGCCTACCACTAACTTGGCGGATAATTTGGTAGATTTCGAGTGTCGCCTACGTTTGAGGCCTGCTCCATCCAGATTGCTATTTCAGCCCAATATTTATTCCGGTCTTCCCTAGCCGATTTTGCCGTCATCTTTCGGAGTTGGCGGAAGGAAGCATCGTTGCGGGACCTGGCTCGAGCCGTCTGGGCAGACAACTGTAGTGTTGCTTCAGCTGACCCAATCACGGCGCACCGCTAAGTAAAACCCAAAGGATCTCAGCCGCGCAGACCTAATGCCTTCAGCGATGATCCACCGGCCATTACTGCCTTCTCCATCTGTTCGTGTAGTAAAACAGGACCGG